>PVHP010019853.1:8875-31283 GCA_004024765.1 Zapus hudsonius
TCTGCCACAGCACTGCAAACAGCGGCAGGAAGGTGTGCCAAATACTGGCAAGGGGAAGCTGGCTTATAACCCCATAAGCCTGCCCCCAACAACACAGCTTCATCGAGGTTGTAAAACCCAAACTGCCATCAGCTGAGGATCAATCTATCAGAACACATTCAATTGTTTGTGGGGGACACCTGTATCAAACCATGACAATAAGTAAAAATAAATAAATAAAAATAGAAGATGGACCAGGTGTAGTGTCACATGCCTTTAATCCCAGCACTCAGGAGGCAGAGGTAGAGGATTGCTGTGAGTTTGAGACCAGCCTGGAGCTAGCTATAGAATTCCATGTCAGCCTGGGCTAGAGTGCGACCCTTCCTCAAAAGAAGAAGGAGGAGGAAGAAAAGAAGGAGGAGGAGAAGAAGAAGGAGCTCAGTTTGATTAACTTAGGGCACAGGAACCTCTGAGAGGAAATAATGGTAAAAAGAGAGTCTTCTCATTACCTTGGGAGGATAGGACTGGGTAGAGAAATACAACAGAGCCCCTGAGAGAACAGGAAGACCTCAGGGGTTGGTTAATGGACTTTTAGGCTAGCACCTCTCCATCCTCCCTCCTCAAGCAGGTACTTCGTTGTTTCTGCACAAGATGAGGCCAACCTTGACCCAGCAGCACCCAGCTAGGGGCTGAAGCCATCGACAGGTATTTATCCAGTACTAGTACTATGTGCCAGGCCTGATTCAAAGAGCTGGAAATTTGGCAAAGAAGAAAACACCTTCAGGCACAGATATAGAATAAGTTGTGAGGAACAGAATTGCTGGAGCAAAGGGCAAGTACATTTTAAGTTTTTATTGACTTGCCAAATTAACAGATATCTTCCACTCAGATGGATACCTGTTTCCCTGTGATTGTTTTCTTTAAAAAATTTTTCTTTGTGTGTGATTACAATACATGTGTGTTTTTATATGTGTGAGTGTGGGCATACCTATGTGCATGTGTGAGGTCTCAGAGGACAACCTCAGATATTGGTCGTCCCCTTCCACCTTGCTTGAGATACTGTCTCTCTCTTATTTATTTTATTATTTATTTATTTCTTATTTACTTTAAATATTTTATTTATTAATTTGCAAGGAGGAATGAAAAAATGGGTGCTCCAGGTCCCCTTGGTCCCAAAAAGAAACTCCAGAAGTATGCACCACTTTGTGCATCTAGCTTTACATGGGTACTGGGGAATAGAACCCGGGTTATTACCATTGCAAACAAGAAACTTAACTGCCGAGCCAGTTCTCCATCTCTCCAGCTCTTATTTATCTTTTTGTAAACTTTTTTATGTTTTTATATTTTTTTTATTTGTGAGAGAGAGAAAGACAGAGAGACAGAGAGAATGGGCACTCCTGAGCCTCCAGCCACTGCAGACTCCAGATGCATGCACCATTTTGTGCATCTGGCTTTACATAGGTACTAGAGAATTGAGCATGGGTTGTTAGGCTTGGCAGGCAAGCGTCTTAACTGCTTAGCCATCTCTCCAGCCCTATTTATGATTTTATCTTATTTTATTTAATTTATTTATTTATTTTTGGTTTTTCGAGGTAGGGTCTCACTCTAGCCCAGGCTGACCTGGAATTCACTCTGTAGTCTCAGGGTGGCCTTGAACTCACGGCAATCCTCCTACCTCTGCCTCCCGAGTGCTGGGATTAAAGGTGTGCGCCACCACGCCTGGCTTTTTTTTTGTATGATTTTAATACATCTATTTTGTATTGTAGTTTGATCATAATCTCTTCCCCATACTGTCCCCTCTCCCTTCTCTCCCATCCTCCTTCCACTGAATCCCTTGCTTTTTTTTTTTTTAACTAGTTCTTCTATTTTGATGTTTTTTTTTCCTCTTCCCTCCTCTACCATTGATGGTGATGGGATGTTGACGGGTCAAATAATATGCAGGTCTTGTGCATGTACCGACAATGGCTGTGAGATCATGAAATGCTACAGCCATGTCATGTCCAGAAGATAGCATTTGGTAGTGCTCCTCCTCTCCATCCTCTGGCTTGTCCATTCCCTCTACCCCTCTTCTGCCATGTTCCCTGAGCCTTGGAGGGAGTGTTGGAGATGTCTTATTTACCACTGAGCACTCCAATATCACTTATTAGCACTTTGATGAGATTTGATTCTCACCAGTGGTCACTGCCAACTGCAAAAAAGAAACTTCTCTAACCAAAGGGGAGAGCGGCACTATTCTACCTGTCAAAACATAAATTGAGGTGGTGATGTAATGGGCCTAACATATCCATTTATCCAAAGAGCAGTGGTAGCTTTCCTCCTAGGGCCTATGACCTCCTCAGCCATAGGCTTTTGACTAGGTTTACAATACCAGGCATGAATTCCATCCTATGGATCAGGCCTCAAATTCGATCGGTTACTCTATCACAGTCCTGCCACTATTGCACTGTATGCCTGGCTGGTCAGTTGTATAGCTCACAGGGTCCACCACTAGGTGAGATTTTTCATGACCTTTTCTCCCCCAGCAGGCTACATAGTCCCTTCCAGCACTATGACAACTTGTATCTGCAGGAAGTTTCTAGCTCAGTTTCAGTTTTGATTGCTTAGTGTCCTGGAAGGGAAGCAAATGGTGTCTTCAGCAATAGGGTCTTACCATCTAGTTCTGTGGGCAACCAGGAGCAGTGACAAACACCTGTATTGTTTTGGGGCATCAGGAATCTACCTGTCCAACAACTCCCCAGAAGCTATCCCACCCCTAAGGCAGGGTGTCTTGTTATTCACTGCTGCAGAGACCAGTCTACCTGACCAGCAGTTTCTAGGGATTTTCCCATCTCTGCCTCCCATCTTGCTGTAGGAGCACTGGAATTACAGACACATGCAATACCATAGCCAGCTTTATATGGGTTCTGGGGATCACAGCTCAGGTCCTTCTGCTTGTACAGCAAGCATATTAGCCACTGTGCCATCTCCCCAATGCTTCTCCCTGTTCCCCCTCTTTTTTTGAGATAAGGTCTCGCTCTAGCCCAGATTGACCTGGGTTCATGTGTCTGGAGTTCCTGCACAGTGGTAGGAGGCCCTGGCACACCCATACTCATTCTCTCTATCTCAAATAAATAATTTTTAAAAAATATTTTATTTATTCATTTTCAAGCAGAGATAGAGAAAGAGAGAGAGAGAGACAGAGAGAGAGAGAGAGAGAGAACACCAGGGCCACCACCTTGTGGGGTCTGGCTTATGTGGGTCCTGGGGAATTGAACCCGGTGCCTTAGGCACTAGAGGTGAGTGCCTTAACTGCTGAGCCATCTCTCCAGCCCTCAAATAAATAATTTTTTAAGCCGGGTGTGGTGGCGCACTCACCCAGCACTCACTTGGGAGGCAGAGGTAGGAGGATTGCCATGAGTTCAAGGCCACCATGAGACTACAGAGTGAATTCCAAGTCAGCCTGAGCTAGAGTGAGACCCTACCTCAAAAAAAAAAAAAATTTTTTTAAAGGGTGAGTGTGAAGGAAGGGATCAGAAAATGACATCATCAGAGAACACACTCAGGCCAGGCATGGCTGCAAAGAGTTTGGGGGTGGGGGTGGGCTTGGGAAAGTGTTTGTCCATCAGAGTGTTGCAATAGTGTTGCAGGGAGCATTTGACCCAGGGTGCTTGGCAGGGGCACAGGCCTGCTGATTCCCTGCTCCCTGGGCTGATGCATCACCTGAGGTGATTAGTGAATGATTCTGGCCTCCTTCCTGGAGCTGTACACTTGTTAGGTTCAGGGAGTCGCTTCAGAGTCGTACAGGAGGACTGAAGTGCAGATAAGGACGAGGACGTTGCAGGATGGCAGAGCAGTAAATCTGTGCCCTCATTTCTAGGGCTGTCTGATTTCACATGTTCTGCCCCACAAGTTTGCAGAGAACACCTGTCAGACTGGGTGTTCCAGTTTTCGGTTTGGAAAATATAGTCTGTCTCACAGGTAACAGAACGCGGGGAGAGGGTGGTCTTAATCAACCTCCAGTGTCAATTTGGGTGGGCAGCAAGATGCTGGAAAGATAGGTAACCCCCACCCCCATGACCAGCCAGCCCTGGGACAGAGTTTCCATTGAATTCTCAGCTCCGCCTAGAAGATAGGCGCTGAGGTGAACAGGTGAGAGAGGGACGTAAGACGTTGGGACCGGCTTCCTTCTGACCTCACTAGTTCTCCCTTTCCTACTTAACTTTTCCTACTGTGGGTAGTCTGATAGGGTCGCCCTACCTTCTCCCAAGGGGCGGATCCAGGGAGGGAGGGTAGGGCACAGGGGCTTAAAAAGCGGATCTAAACCACTGTGTTCGGTGTTGCCGCTTACTAGTGCCTGGATGCCGAAGTCAGTTTCTCCCACGGGAGAGAAGGAGACGCCAGGTCTCCCGAAAGAAATGCTACGGCCATTTGGGCCAACAACCCTCCCCCCCCTCTCAACAACTCCATCCAAGTGGCAGTCGGCCCAGCCCCTGAAGCGATCAGGCCACGGCCCCCAGCCCGGTAGGTTCTCCTCCTTAGGCAGCCCGGCCCATCTCCCCATACGAGGCCCCGCCTCCGGCCCCGCCCCTCCTCGGCTCAATTCCGTGGACTACAAGTCCCAGCAGGCCTCGCTCCCGCCCCTGAGGCGGGGTCACAGCGGCAGCAAATGGGGAGGAGCCTGGCGCTCAGGCTAGGGACCGCGTGTGCCCAATCGCGGGGCCGCTCCCTCCCTGAGCTGATGGGGGGCGGGGAGGAGCCCGCTTGGGCCGGGACAAAAGCCGGATCCCTGGCGGCTGCGGGCGGCTGGAGCGCTCTGGGAAGTCGGGGTGGTCCGGCTCTGGCGAAGGCAGGACCGCGCTTGGGCTTTCGCGGCGGAGAGGTGAGTCCGGCGTCTCTTGTCCAGGGCGAGATCCCCTACTCCCCCCGGAGCTTCCTCCCTTCCTCCTCCAACCCGGAACAACCTCCGTGTCGCTGGCTCGGTGCTCACGCGTCCGCCCTGCACCTGCTTGGAAGTTTTTTATGGGGGGGTCTTCTATTCATGTTAGCCCGAGCCCGCCGCTGCTGGCCGCGTGGCTGCACCCTGTCCTCCCCCTGCACCGTCCAGTTCCCGGGAGTTTGCACGGGGCTGGCCGCCGACCTTGCTTCTCTTGCCGCGTCCTGCCTCTCCCCAGCTCCACCCTGGGACGGCTGGCGAGCCTCCTCCTGCTTTTTTTGGTGGGGGTTACTTTTTTTGTCCCATTCGGGGTTCCCCACCGGATGCTAGGGTGGGAAATCGAAAAGACCCCACACTAAGCCCGTCCTATCAGTTCTGTGCAGAATCCATTTAGCTGGAGAGGGAGCCGGCCGAGCCACGAGGGCCGTGCCGCTCCGGGGTTGCCCGAGGCCTTGCCGCGCCCGCGCTGGAAGCACTCTCCCTGCTAAGGGCCCCTAAACTACAGATGGTCGTGGGGGGGTGTCCAATAGTGTGGACGAGGCAAGTGGAAGGGGGATGCAAAGGATGCTATGGCCACCCTCCTGTGGAGCCTGGCAGAAGGCCAGTCTCAGGGCCTGCTGCTTTCTCTAACCTTGAAGTGTTACTTCTAGCAGGTCCCCGGGGGTCTGCCTGGCATGATTTTGGAAAGTGTGGTAAGGAGGACTGCACACCCCTTCTCTCTACACTTTTAACTTAGGTCCTATCTCTCCCTGCTCAGCTTCTGGGATTTTTGAACTGTTGAGTGGCAGTTGCCTGCCAAAGCGGTAATTTTCATCTCTTAGAAAGGTTCTTCAACAGACTGGGGGACCCAGTTAACAAGAAATGCCTGTAGACACTGGGCAGCTGATGTCCTCATCCCCCTTCTGACACTGACTGCTCTTGCCGGGAACACTCCAGAATTCTGCCCCTTTCCTTTCCTTCAGGAATTACCTGTCCCTTTAAACCCCTCAGCCCTATAGATGGTAACTTTAGAGTGAGGGCATTTTGTCTTTCCCAGAGAGAGACCCTAAGAAGCATCTCTATGGGAGGTGGCCCAGAGGAACCTTCCTGGGGAACAGGCTCCTCTCATTCAGCCTTTCCTGTGGGCTGCTTCTGCTATTACAGCTGCTGTGTGTGAACTTGACCCTGGATGCACTCACTGTGTTTCCCTTATAGAATCCGTGTGTTTTCAGGTCCCATGGTATGTTTTAGGCAACAACAGTTCCTGGGGGGGGGGGGGTCCCAGTTCTGCCCTGAAAAGAACCATCACAAATTTGACAACATAGTCAGCTATTGAGAAAGGCAGCCTCAGATTTTGGGGGTGGGTTCCCCAGTCCCAGATTGTCCTATTGTCAACAGCAAAAGTATAGGACTTTTCTTTCTTACTTGATGAGTGATTAGTCAGTCTATATAGACCATAGACTCATAAATGCACATTTGGGTATACATGCGGTTTTCCAGGCTTTGGAGATTCTGAAAAGAATGAGACTTCAAAGAGCCATTGCCCTAGAGAGTCTTGAAGACATCACAGAATGGCATTTTGATTGATCTTTGCCAAGCCCTTCCTCCCAGTGTGTGACCTTGTGCCCCCCCCATCTTTATTGGTGAGAGACCAGACTCTTCCTCCTGTTATTCTGTGAATTCTTTGTCTCAGCCTGCTCATCTATGCCAGAGTGCTCTGGTGGCACGCTTCTCATTTTGGTAAATGAACAGACCTTTTCTATCCTGTATCATCTTCCTGTTGTGTTTTGTCTCCTACCCATCACCCCCTTCTCCATGGTGATAGGCTCTTCATTTTGGGACTCAAGAAAATTGTGGGGCTGGAGAGATGGCTCAGAGGTTAAGGCACTTGCCTCCAGTGCCTAAGGCTCAGGGTTCAATTCCCCAGTACCCACATAAGCCAGACCCACAAGGTGGTGGCCCTGGTGTGCTCTCTCTCTTTCCCTATCTCTCTGCTTGAAAATGAATAAATAAAATATTTTTTAAAAAAAGAAATGATCAAGAAAATTGTGATCTCCTTCAGTTGCTTAAGGTCACTTTTCTCTCTCTTGTCCTTCCAGCAGTTGGGTCTTGGGTCTATTTTGGGAGGTGCTGGATTCTGGGGACTGTTGTACTGGCACTGTCATACTTTCTGTCTGGAGAGGCTTGGCTAAGGGGCTGCCTTTTTCCTGGAGTGTGCCATCCCTCTTGTCCAAGGTGTCTGATGGGCTGAGGGTGGTTAGCAGCTGTACCCCTACTCCTTGATCTGCTCTGGGCAGCTCTCTGTTTGGGAAGGGGTGGGGGTGTACCCATTCCGTTTCAGGACCAGTTTTTCTGGTCTGAGTCAAGAAGGTTAAGAAATGGAACTGGAGTGGGTGGGGGTGGAGGACTGTGGGGCAGTGGGGCTGGGTGGAGCATCTCATTGGGAAGGAGTCACAAGCCATCTCAGGAGAAGCTCTGAACAGGGAAGGTCTCCTCTGAAAACCTTCCTGGCTACCTCACTTTGGACTGGACCTCAAGCTGAATATGCCCATTGTTGTGAGCTGGATATAGAGGGAGGCAGCCTAGCCATGATGACAGGGTTGTGGGGGTGGGTACAGTGTGGCCCTGGGACAGCTGACCTTCACTGAGTTGGGAGACCAACCTTCTTGGACACGTCTACCAGCCAGTTCTTTTAACTCCACCCTCCTGTGTTTGTACTTGACTTTCTTCTGTCCACCAAATTCAACAGCTTCCATTCTGGGCCTTTGTAGGAATCGAGAGAGATCTGACCTGGCACTTGGCATGTGCGACTCAGTTTCCTTTATCATCTCTCCACCCTCTTGTTTCCTCAAGTAGTTCTGAGGGGAGAGTGGGTATGTCTTGTAAGGTAGTGGGCGGGGGGATGAAAGAACTGTCAGAATACTGTGTCTTTTTCTGAGCTTTCTGGGTTCAACACCTTCACTTACCCCTCCAGACTTTGATTTCTAATCTAAGAAATGGATCATTACTGTCAGTAGACCTCATGAGATGATTTTCTTTTCCTGTGGTGCTAAACCCAGGGTCTTGTGTATGGTATACAAGCATTCTACCACTAAGCTATCCCCGGCTCTTGACATGAGTTTCTTGGCTCATGTTACCATGTCTAGCTCTGACTAAGAAGTGACCAGTACAGGGTGGTCCCCAGAGAGACCTCTGTTTTGCTCAGTGGGTTTTGCTCCAAGTTAGCAGCTGGATGACTCAGTGGGGTGGGTGGGATGCACTGTAGATCACAGTTCCCCACCCTAAATCTGCTGTGTACTCAGGATGAGAATCTAGTGTCCTCAGAGAAAAGAGCTTTGGGATGACACTCCCCCCAACCCCCTTCATACCACCAGGGTCTTGAAGCTAAGTAAACTTACTGGCATGGCCTATGTCCTATTGGGAGGGATGTGTATGAGTCAGAGTGTGGAGGAGATGAAACACAGGACAGCAAGGCCAGCCTCTACAATTCCAGCTGTGCTCCTCACAGGTTGGAGGACATGAGACCATTTCAATATGTGCACCCACTTGGGGGATAGGCTTTCAGATTTGGATCAAACCCCTGGTGTTCCTGACCTCTCTCTTGATCCACCCTTTGCTCTGGGCTGAATGTGGTTGTGGCTAAGCTAGTTTGCCCAGAGGGAATAGAGATAGGGTTAAGGTCAAACCAAGAATTACCTCCTTCATCATTTTTTTTTCTTTAATATTTTATTTATTTATTTGCAAGGGGAGAGAGAGAATGAGAATGGGCATGCCAAGGGCCTCTAGCCCCTGCAGATGGTCTCAAGATGCATGTGCCACTTTGTGCATCTAGTTTAATGTGGGTACTGGGGAATTGAACCTGGGTCATTTGGCTTTGCCGGCAAGTGCTGAGCCATCTCTTCAGCTCCATCATTCTTTTGCTGTTGCTTTTTTTTTCTTTTGTTTTCGAGGTAGGGTCTTGCTCTAGTTCAGGCTGACACCTGGAATTCACTATGTGGTTTCAAGGTGGCCTCGAACTCAGCGGCAATCCTACCTCTGCCTCCCAAGTGCTAGGATTAAAGGTGTGTGCTACCATGCCCGGCTTTTTTTTTTTTTAAAGACATGGTCTAATGTAGCCCAGGCTGGCCTTGAACTCCTGATCCTCCTTACCTCTACCTCTAAGCTGGTAGGATTACAAGTGTGCAGTACCACATCTGGCATCACTTTCATATTTCTCCACCAGCTTCCCTCACTGTTATCTTCAGAATGGTGCTTCTGTCATTTGATGTCTTACTCCATCTAGCCTGTTGGGACTCCCCTTTTTCTTCCCCTTGAGAAAAACCAACATGTGATTTTTATTGACTGGGGGAGCCAGCCCTGCTGGGGAATATAGTATCTCCTCCTCCCTGTCCCCACTGACCAGCTCCTCTCATCCTGGCAGGTAGAGCAGGTCCCTCTGCAGCCATGTCAGCCAAGGCGATTTCGGAGCAGACGGGCAAAGAGCTCCTTTACAAGTACATCTGCACCACCTCAGCCATCCAGAACCGGTTCAAGTATGCCCGTGTCACTCCTGACACAGACTGGGACCACCTGCTGCAGGACCACCCTTGGTTGCTCAGCCAGGTGAGTCTTGCCTCCATCCTGGACCCTTCTTCCCCACTCAGGGTCTGAAGAAGAGAAAGCAATCTGTTTATTGGAGGTGTCCCAAGGGGTCATGTGATTGCTGATTGTGTTGTGTCTGCAGGAGTTTGAGCAAGGTCTTAATGTTTGCTGTGAGCTCTGCATACTGAGGTACCCTGGCATGGGCTTGGAACCAGACAAACTGGTATCCAAATCACAGCTTTCTGTTTATGAACCGTGTGGCCTGGGGCAAGTCATTTTACTTCTTTGAGTTTTAGACTCCTCATCTGTCAAATGGGGGTAACACTTTGTGGGCTATAAGGATTATGAACAACACCATGAAGAATCCGGTGTGCTGTTTAACACTTGTTAGATGCTCAGTAAAGTAAGACGACAGGTATTTAGTCTCCTTCCCCAAAGTGGAGCATCTCAGTTAGAAAGTGTGACCTCATATTTTGTGGAAAATGGCTGATGGACCATGGAGGAGAAGCTAAGAGGAGAAGCTCTTCAGATCCCTGTATGGCATTGTTTGGAGTCTCTTAGATTTCTTTAATAGGGCCCAGTGACCAGGACTAAGCCCTGTGGTAGGGATTTCTTCTCTCTCACTCTGAAGCAACTAGGGAAATGGTAAATTTTCTGGCATTGGAGCTAGGGGCTGTTTGGCCTGGTGCTTTGGTTTTGTGTCTTTTAGAATATGGGGGTGGGTCCATGTCCTAAGTGTATGGTTCAATGAAGTCACTGATACATCACATGATGAACATGGGAGATCCCTCATTCAGCAGGTGTTGACTGAGCAGCTACTCTGTGCCAGGTCCATCCTGGCTATGAATAGCTCTAGGTTCCTGGTTGTCAAAAGATTTAGCTGGGCTAAGTGAAGGAAGCTTTAGGAATTGACCTTGCTGGATAAATGAATTACCTTTGGTAGTAGA
Organism: Zapus hudsonius; assembly: GCA_004024765.1. NCBI lineage: Eukaryota > Metazoa > Chordata > Mammalia > Rodentia > Dipodidae > Zapus > Zapus hudsonius. Next base: position 19,274 of record PVHP010019853.1, read on the forward strand.
GTGAATCAACCTCCCCCCCCCCAAGCTCATTCCTGTATTGTCCTAGCCTTCCTCTGAGTTTGAATCCCTCTCATTTCAGAAACTGGTAGTCAAGCCAGACCAGCTGATCAAACGTCGAGGAAAGCTTGGCCTAGTCGGTGTTAACCTCACTCTGGATGGGGTCAAGTCTTGGCTGAAGCCACGCCTGGGACACGAGGCCACGGTGAGTCTAGTTGTGAGGTCAGGGTTGGATATGCTTTGGTCACACAGCAGCTGGGGCAGGCACGTAGAGCTACTCTGCCCTGTCACCTTAGGCCACAGGGCCAGTCTTGGTGCTCATTTCCAGTCTCCCCATCAGGGAATCCGGGACACGCTTTACCATGAAAGAACAACTGGGGAGCCTATTTACCAGCCATCGTGGAGATGGGACTCAGAGGCTCATTCTGGGAACGGCTTTCTTTCCAGTTTCTAAGTGAGGTCACAGTAGCTTGTGATGATGCACATACCAAAGAGGGCGGAGAAAAACAAGATGAAAAAGGGAGATGTAGAATCATTAGGCAGGTGAGATATATTGGGGCAAGAACCTTGAATGAGACAGTTAATAATGCTGAAGAGTAAATTCAATTCTCCCAGCTCAGTGATTAATTTTAGCTGTACAGATGAGAAAGCTAGAGAGAAGTATGGTTTAGGAAGGGGAAGTTGTGCTCAGTGATAAATCAGTAATTTTTCTCCCTCCCCCAAGGGAGGTGGAGAACTGGGAGAGTGGGGGGAATGTGGCTGAGCTTGGCATAGCCTGTGAAGGATGTCCGTCCACAACCTGGCTTGGCACAGGGTTCTGAAGGGTCTGGTACCCATCTGGGGAGCATAGAACAGGGATGGACTGTTCTCTTCCTTGGCTGCCCTGGACGGGGGAATGAAAGTGGCAGTGGAGACATCTTCCTCTTTCATTGTACTTCCTCAAAGCAGTCCTTGTTTGTTTCCCAGCCTCTGGCCCTCCTGAGTGAGGAGGAGTCCTTGAAGCTGCTCATGGGCCCAGGGGCAGAGGAATCCGACTTTTTGAGTTTGCATCCTCTGGGGAGAGGATGCTGGGGCTGGGCACTGAACCGTGTCCACAGAGAGCATGTCATGCTCCTTTCTCAGTGAGCTGCTGTGAGGGAGATGTCGGGGACATCTGAGCTGACAGCAGTGCTGCACCCGTCAGGAGCGGCTCATTACCTCTGATGGATCACTGTCTGGTTCCTGACTCAGCAATGACGTACAGGCGGGCGGGGGTTCAGGACACTGGGGTGAGGGCTGTCTCGCCTTGTCTGCCGCCAGGGACCCACTCAAACTGATTAGCTCGGCAGGCCTGTTGTCTTCAGCCAGGAAACACTGGGCAGAAAAGTTATCCTCAATCATATTCTGGTCCTTCCCCCCAAGGCCTACACTTGTGTCCTCAGGCTGGGTCACTGCAGAATAAGGTTGACAAGCAACATGTTCCCCATCCTTTCCAAGTTCTCATCTTCCTGCCCGATTCTGGAATAGCCTTGATCTGTCAGACCCTGGCTGGGCATGAGGAGGTGATTCGTGATGTCTGTGCTCTCTGGGGTGGAGCAGTGCTGAGCTCACCCTCCAGAGGAGGCACAAAGTAAGTGTGCTAGGCCAGTGCACGTGGAAGTGCAGCCGACCCAGGCAGGGGTGAAAGGGACTCTCATTGAGGGTTTCTTGAGCTTGGGGATCTGTGAGCCATTACCTTGAGTTCTGGAGAAATCTCTCTTTGCCAAGGGTTGTGATGCTAGTGCTTCAGCTCCATCTCCAGCCATGGGGTATAAGACATGACGGGCATCTAAGTTCATCTCCCTCAATTTCCCCTCAGGTCGGCAAGGCCAAAGGCTTCCTAAAGAACTTTCTGATCGAACCTTTCGTCCCCCATATTCAGGTATGTGAGCAGTGCCAAGCTGGGTCTCCTTCCTGGAGCTTTGTATTTGTCCTCCTAAAATAATGAATGAGAAATCAAGCTGATGGAGAAAAAGTTACAGAGCCCATGGTCTCTGCAGCTGTGTTGAGGGTCTGAGTGTTCCTCAGACCTGCAGGGAGTCCAGGGATGAAGGAAGGGGCTGAGTTTGCAGCAGAGCACAACTAGGGCAGGTAACAGAAAGGATTTCCTGTTGTTGGGAACAACTCCTTACCCATTTGGTGGTCACACTGACTTGGCTAGGGAAGCAGTGACCTCATCTCTTATCCCCAAGTGGAGGGTGGCAAACAGGTCTCCCTAGGTGAATACTTTCTACCAGGCTTCAGAAAGGAGACCACATGGTCTCCTGGTGTGAAGCCCCCACTAACCAGCTCAACTCCTTCACCTTCACACTGTCTTCACCTGCAAGGCTGAGGAGTTCTATGTGTGTATCTATGCCACCCGGGAAGGGGACTACGTCCTGTTCCATCATGAGGGAGGCATGGACGTGGGTGATGTGGATGCCAAAGCCCAGAAGCTGCTTGTTGGTGTGGACGAAAAGCTGAATCCCGAGGACATCAAGAGACACCTGTTGGTCCACGCCCCTGAAGACAAGAAAGAGTTGAGTGAGAGGGATGGTGGGGCATGGCAGTGGGGACCGGGAGAGCAGTGCAGCAGGCTCTGTGTACAAACCAGAGAAAACAGTGGTCCTCCCTGCCTGGGTAGGAGCAGGTGACAGGCACAGCCTGTACTGAGAAAGAGAGCCATGTGTGTGTGGGGGGGGGGCGCTGGCTCAGACTTCAGTATGCCAGTCCCTCACCTTCTTGCCCCTGTCTGTCTGGCGTCTGTCTCCTCTAGCTCTGGGCCTGACAGCTCCTTTCCGCTTCAGTGTCTGGAGAGTGACATCCAGGGAATAAGGTTCACAAGCAGACAGTGAGGGCAGGACTTGGGAAGTGGGATGTCAGTGGCAGTGAACGACTGCTGGGGGCTTGGAGGGGGTCAGTGGTGTGGTGGTTAGTGTATAAACCTGCTTCCTGATGAATTGACTGGCCTTCCCCCCTCTTTTCTAGAATTCTGGCCAGCTTCATCTCTGGTCTCTTCAATTTCTATGAGGACCTGTACTTCACCTACCTTGAGATCAACCCCCTTGGTAATGAGCTTTGCTGGAGTGGGATCGAGTTTGGGTCTCTTTGTGGAGTCTAATCCCTCTTGCTAGGGAGCGATACCAAGTTTTGTGTGTGTGTGTAGGGTCTCCAAACTCAGTTAGTGGTACCTCCTGTTTCTGAGCTCTCAGAAGACTGTAATTATTCTGTTTTTCTAACCAGCTTCTTCCTTTGGCCTTGTTCTGTGCTGGGTGAGACCTGGCTTTGATCTGATGGGTTGCTGTTCCTGCCCATAGGTTAGGCTTCCCAGGCTGGGGTCTAATCCTCCAAGCCCTTTTTTTCCTCCTGATGCACTGGAAGTCCCATCTACTCCTCCCTCTTGAGTTGGTCAATCATTCACTTACCCCCAACACAGGGAAGAGCTTGCTTTCCTGCAGGCTCTTAGGCTGTGAAGGAAGCAGGTGGTGTGGGCTGGTTCTGGCCAGGCCTCTCAGGGCAAAGTCCAAGAAGCCGAGAAACCAAATTAGATTCCAGCTGAGGACGCAGCCCCTCTAATGTGCCAGATGGCTGTATGCTAACTTAATTAGTTAAATGGCCTATGGGAGAAGGAAGATAGATGCCCAGTAAATGAATCTTGCTTGCCTGGGGCCTGGGAACCCTGGGGCTTCCTGTACCATCTGACACTGAGACTTTCCTAGCTGGACCCCAGGAGCCCTGGATGTATATACCTAGGAGGTCATCTGACAGCAGTGGGTACACACATTTTACCATTGAGCTATACCTCCAGCAAACACTTAAGTTGGAAGGGCTATTGATGGGCCAACAGTTAAGTGTTTAAACAGGGAGTATAGCATTTTATAAAGATGTCTGAAAATTGCCATGGCAACTGATACAGATCTCCTGTGACCAGAGGTTAGGGAGTGGGGAATGTTCTGGTAGGTAGGATATGTTTTTCTTTTAGCTGGGGAAGGCAGTGTCTCCATAAGGGCCATTTTTTTTTAAATTTTTTAAATATTTTATTTATTTATTTTTCAAGCAGAGAGATACAGAGAGAGAGAGAGAGAGAGAGAGAGAACACCAGGGCCACCACCTTGTGGGTCTGGCTTATGTGGGTCCTGGGGAATTGAACCCAGGGCCTTAGGCACCAAAGGCAAGTGCCTTATCTGCTAAGCCATCTCTCCAACCCTCCATAAGGGCCATTCTTTTTTTTTTAAATATTTTATTTATTAATTTTTCAAGCAGAGAGAGAGAGAGCGAGCACCAGGGCCACCACCTTGTGGGTCTGGCTTATGTGGGATCTGGGGAATTGAACCCAGGGCCTTAGGCACTGGAGGCAAGTGCCTTAACAGCTGAGCCATCACTCCAGCCCATAAGGGCCATTCTTATTTCTGGTTATGAGATATTTGTGGGACCCCATACTGGGGAGACACTAGGGGCAGTCTGCTGGAGGGGTTTGGAAGCTGATGGTTGCCTCTTGCTGGAGTTGTGGTCTGACTACTTCTACTTTTTCCCAGTGGTGACCAAAGATGGCGTCTATATCCTTGACTTGGCAGCCAAGGTGGATGCCACGGCCGACTACATTTGCAAAGTGAAGTGGGGGGATATAGAGTTCCCTCCCCCCTTTGGGCGTGAGGCATATCCAGAGGTAAGGCAGGTCTGGAGAGGAGATGGGGGGGCTGATAGTGGCCAAGAGCCAGGATGACTAATCTCAGACCATCATTTGGTCCCCTTCTGGGCTATGTATTTGGCAGGGAAAAGAAGTCTGAGAACCATTTAATTTTCTTAAAATCCCAGTGGGGTGGGGGTGGGAGTTGGAATCAGCCAAGCTTCTGAATCCTGGCCAGAAATCCTTTTAGACTTCACTCTCAATCAACCTCCCTGGGCTCTTAACTTGATTTGTTGCTTCTGGATAATTCCAAGTGGCTCCCCCTAATCCTGTCGGGAAGTAGTTCTCTGGACCACTCGCTGAGAATTTTAATTGCTCCTTCCCACCCCATCCTCTGAGAAGACCTCTCAGCAGGATCAGGTCTTCAGTGAAATAATCCAGCCAGGCTGGAGGAAGGGAGAAGGCTGTGGAGGGGCAGAGGGGGAGGGATAGACTGAGGGCAGGTGCTGGAGGAGAAGGCATAGAAGCAGACAGACACAGTGAGGCCTGGACTTGGTCAGAGGGTCAAGGGCTTAAAGTCAGGAAATGGAGTTGGGAAATTAGTTCTCAGGAGGTGATGGCTGGCTGTGGGTCATTTTGGTTCTTTAAAGATACCATCATGTTACAGTTCCCTCTCCTTCACCCTACTGTGGTGATTGAGCAACTTTTTCATGTGCCTTTAGGTAGAGGAGGAGCTTGGGCCTGGGGTCTGGCATCTTGTGAAGGGGTGCCAAAGGGCTACCTGTTGTACTCTGGTCCCTAGGAAGCCTACATTGCAGACTTGGATGCTAAAAGTGGGGCAAGCCTGAAGCTGACCTTGTTGAACCCCAAGGGGAGGATCTGGACCATGGTGGCTGGAGGAGGTGCCTCTGTTGTGTACAGGTGACAGAAAAGGGGATGCAGAGGGTGGCCACCAGCTCTAACCAGTATTCACATGTGTATTTGCTGGGGTCTCTGGTTTCTCACCTTGGTGTAGATCAGAAACTCATGGGACAGTTGAAAGTGATACCACAAAGGCATTGAGTAGCTCTTGAGTGTGTGTGTTGGGAGGTGCGGGGGGAGGGGCTGCTCTACACAGTGCCTCCTGCAACCTTAATTTAAAAAATGACAATTTGATTTATTTTTTTTTACTTCATTTATGTGTGTGTGTGTGTGTGTGTGTGTGTGTGTGTGTGTGTGTGTGTGTGTGTGTATGAGCACTCATATGGTCATTGTAGGATGTCTTTGCCCCTGTGAATGAATGAATAAAGCATCTGGCTTTATGTGGGTGCCGAGGAATTGAACCCAGGCCAGTGGGATTTGCAACCAAGCACCTTAATCCACTGAGCCATCTCCCCAGCCCCCCCAAGTGGCATTCTCTGGTGAGCTTTAATCTTAGAATTAGTGATGTGTGGCCCCCTCCCAAAAAAGTATAATAACTGCAGAAAATGCATTAGAAAGTGAAAGCTGCCACCCCATTTCCCACCAGGTCACCCTTCTGAGCATGCTACTCTGTTCTCCCCAGGCATTGTAATGCTATAAGTCTTCACATTTTTTTACTCTGTAGAAATGTTACAATCATCTACTCCACTCTTTGCAACAATTAGCAGTTTTTTCTCTAAAAGCACTATAGGCATGATAAATGTGTGGTCTGCCACAGTTCCCCTGGTGCTCTGGCTATAGCAGTTTTCTCCACTGGGGAACTATTACAACATGTTATTCCTTGTGGTTTGGGTTGTGTCCGGTACATTTTACCCACACTGTCACCTAGGGCCTTGGCACCCCGGGGCTGGCAGCCTGGCAAGTGCAGAGAGAATGCTGACCTTCGTTTGAATGAGGGCTTCATAGAGGGTGAGGGTTGTAGGTCTGAGAGGTGGCTTCCGCACACTGACTGTGCTGATGGGAGTGATGTATGACTGTGTCAAGATTCTCTCCTCTGCCTTAAGCTGGTCCTGAGTTCTTCGTCTCTCTGACAGTGATACCATCTGTGATCTCGGAGGTGTCAATGAGCTTGCCAACTATGGAGAATATTCGGGTGCCCCCAGCGAGCAGCAGACCTATGACTACGCCAAGACTATCCTCTCCCTGATGACACGAGAGAAGCACCCAGATGGTGAGGCACCAGCATGTGTGCATGTGCTTATACACCCATACATACACACAACTCCTCCTGGGGGATGTCCCAGTGTGCAAAAGAGAAATGGGTCAGGAGTCACTGAGGTTGTGGTCCTGGGCTTTTGACCACATTTGACTGCAGATGGACGTTGACAACATCAGTCAGGGGGGGCTCTTGTTGGGCAAGGAGGAGGACACGCGTATGTGTAGGGATGTGGGAGGATGAGAAGGTGTCGCAGAAGCTCTTGCTTTGGTCGATGTAAACGCAGTCCTTAGTGACCCTCTTATATCAGTAGACTTTGGGACTCCCGGTGTCCCAGTACCACCTGCCTGCCCAGTGTTTGGGGGTTGCATTTGTCAGTCCTCAAGTTAGAGAGAATAAAATTCTTACCAGAGGTATCCAGAAACACTAAACACTAAACTTTGGAGTGCCATAACAAGAGTTATGCAGAGACCCTGTTGGAATGGCCACTGCAGGTGGTGTGAGTAAGGAGAGTTGAGCTGATAAAGCTGAAAGGATAGCAGGATAAACCATCCTGCTCACTCCCTGTTCTAAGGAGTTGAGAGGTCCTCACTCAGAGGAGCCTGAATGTCCTCAGATAGATTTTGGGGGTCATGCTCAAGCCTACCTCTCTAACATTTTTTTTTTATACTTCAAATCCAGGCAAGATCCTCATAATTGGAGGCAGCATTGCAAACTTCACCAATGTCGCTGCCACCTTCAAGGTAATGGCTGCAACAGTGGTTCATTTACTGGGGAAAATGGGTTTGAGCCAGAAGCAAGTTTTTGTGCATTACCTTAGTCTGGGTAGGGCCCTGTGATGCGGGGTCTGTCTGTCTGTCTCTCTGTCTCTCTCTCTGGTTTTTCCTTTTTTTTTTTTCTTTTTTATTCTTTTTTCTTTTGTTCTATTTGGTTTTTCCTTCTTTGGTGTTGGAGATTAAGCTCACCTCTGGGATCCTTGCTGAGGGTACAAACACTGCAACAGTTGTGGCTCTGAAGCTGTGTGTGTCTGCAGGTAGCCAGTGCTTGCTAGAACCTGATTCTCCCCTCTGAAGCATAGGGAAAGTTTTGCTTTTTCTTCATCTCAGAACTGATTCTTAAACTGGGCGTGGTGGCGCGCACCTTTAATCCCAGCACTCAGGAGGCAGAGGTAGGAGGATTGCTATGAGTTTGAGGCCAGCCTGAGACCACAATTCCAGGTCAGCCTGGGCTAGAGTGAGACCCTACCTTGAAAAACCAAAAAAAAGAACTGATTCTTGGAGAAATGGCCTGATTGTGTTCATTTTTACCACTGGCCTGTGGGTCTTTTATCCCACAATCACCTGTCCCTGTTCAAAAAGGTGGGAATGTAGACAGCATTTGATGACCTCATCTAGCCAAGGTTCCATCAGTGTGGGTCCCCATGTATATAGGTCAAGGCCCTGGGCACATGCTTTAAAGAAAGATGACAGAGGGGACTTGTGGAGATTGCTCAGCTTTTAAAGGCACTTGCTTGCAAAGCCTGCCAGCCTGGGTTTAGCTTCCCAGCCACCCACATAAAGCCAGACCCAAAAAGTGGTGCAAGCATCTAGCTTTCCCTTTGCAATGTCAAGAGGCCCTGGCATGGCCATACACACACACATGCATGCGCACACACACACACAAAAAGTATGTATTATAAAAAGAAGGATGGGTCTGGAGAGATGGAAAAGAATCAAACCGAGTTTGATTCCCCAGCACCCACATAAAGCCAGATGCACAAGGTGGAGCATGTGTCTGGAGTTTGTTTACAGTGGCTGGAGGCCCTGGTGTGCTCATTCTCTTTCTATCTCTCTCTGTCTGCCTCTTTCTATCACTATCTCAAAAGAAGTATGACAGAGCTTGAGAGTCCTCTCCTTCAAGGTAGCTTCCTTAGGAGCCTATTTATCATTTCTTGCTCTTGCACTTAGTGAGGGCTATTCATAAACACATATCCCATGTAGTACTTCTTCCATGTTTTAAGAATAATGAATAGTGTCAACCTCAGAAGTCTGAGGTCTCCAGAAGCGAGGGACCATGAGTCATCATCAGGCCTGCCTGTGCCTACAACAGGGTTTCCCTGATTGGATCTAATTCAGCTTTGTTTTAACTTGGGAGTAGCCTTGTAGTACAGACAACACCTTTGCTAAAGGAGTGGTTAGATCTGGAGCAAGTCCTGTGAAGTGCTGTGGGTGACACAGATCAGATTTTCATCTCATAAAACAGCCTCTGGAGGAACAGAACTGTATGCACCTTTGCAGCCTCCCATTTTTCCAGACAGCAGATATCCATTGTAAGAGCTGTTCCCCAGCCGGGTGTAGTGGCACACACCTTTAATCCCAGCACTTGGGAGGCAGAGGTAGGAGGATCGCTGTGAGTTCAAGGCCACCCTGAGACTACATAGTGAATTCCAGGTCAGCCTGGACTAGAGCGATTCCCTACCTCGAAAAACCAAAAAAAAAAAAAAAAAAGAGCTGTTCCCCATACTTAAATGGCTTTGCCATTGAAGACCATATCCTCATACCTTTCAGAAGCCTTGCATAGGACCCACAGGTAGAGCTCTCCACCCAGTGACAGATAAGAATGCAGTAAGAGATAAGAATGACTTGCAGCCAGAAGAGACACCAGTAAGCCCTGATGATGGTGATAGCCAAGGGCACCAATGTGTTGAAGAACATTGCTTTTGGGTAACCCATGGTCCTACCTTAGCAGTGTTATAAGTGGCCACCTGCTAGGCCTTGTGCTGCATAGTCCTTGACACCAGAGCCTGCCATGCTTCATGAGAAGCAGTCCTTGTCATACACACCTGTGGCATTTTATCTTGGTTGTGAAAAATTGATTTGTGACTGCCTTGTTTTAATCACATGTCCCTCTTGTCCCTTTGGCCTTCTAGGGCATTGTGAGGGCAATTCGAGATTACCAGGGTCCCCTGAAGGAGCATGAGGTTACAATCTTTGTCCGAAGAGGTGGTCCCAACTATCAAGAGGGATTACGGGTGATGGGAGAAGTGGGTAAGATGGATTTACTGGGTTTCGGGGTTTTTTTTTTTTTTTTTTTTTTTTTGTGTGTGTGTGTGTGTGGTATGTGTGTGCTAGGACCTCTTGCTGCTACAAACAAATGAATAAACTTGTGCCACTTTTTGCGTCTGGCTTGGGTGGGTGGCTTGGGAACTGAATCCTAACCAGCAGTCTTTGCAAGCAAATACCTTTAACCCCACTGGAACATTTCCCCAGTTCCAAGATGGCCTTTCCCCCTCCTACCCTGGGAGTAGGTGGCATGCCTCCTTTACCTTCTCTGGGCTCCTTCATGCTCTCCCACTCCCTTTGTGGGTGTGCAGTCTCTTGTGCTTCTGTTCTCTGCCAAACCCTGATGGAGTACCCGTCTTTAACTTGAGAATGGGCAAGAAAGCATTGCCACTCAGCTCTATGCTTGAGAGATACAGAATTTCTTCTCTGTGCCCTGTGCTGTGCTGAGTACCAGGTCTCCAGGTTGACTGTAATGTCAGGGCATGCCAAATGTCATGAAGTCAGCAGAGTAGGGACTCCTGTGGGGTGACTAGAAAAGGTGACATTTGAGCAAAGGCCTAGAGACAATAGCTTAGGGGTGGTATCTGCCTAGGGAACTGCAGGCTCTACAGTGGGGTTGGGTCTGTATGTGTGTGTTGGTGGGAGGTGGGGCCCCAGCAGTGAGGCCATGGACTGGGGCCTAGGGAGAAAGTAGACAGGGCTGTGATCCTGAAGTGGCAGCCCTTCTGTGAGGAGCGAAGCAGCACAGTTTGGCTTCTGGGAGGAGAGGAGATGGAAGGGCAGCCAGTGTAGAAGCAGACCAGCTGTGCTAACAGCTGCAATTCTCTTTATATGAAGTTACAGAGGTGATAGAGATGCTTTTACTAATGAGCCTGCCCTCTGATTGGAAAAATAAATAAATAAACCCTTTCCATTCTCCCATTTTTCCAAATTTGATAACATGGCGACCAAATCATTGGAAGTGGTATCAAGTACTAGTATTGATTTGTCACCTACTATGAAGAGGTGCTGTAGGCCATGCCCTGAAGACAGTACAGTGCATGTCACCAAATCTTGTTTTCACAGTTGGAGCATTAAACACATAAACAGTTGCATGAGGAAAATGTCAGCTAGGGATCTATACAGAGACTAGGACAGGGTGATGTGGAGGATAGGGGAAATGTTTCTAAGTGGGTGGCACCTGGGCTGAACTCAGGATGGAGGAGTATTCATGTGAAAGTCCTGGCTCGCTGCAGAGTGAGAAGCAAGGCCAGTGCCCTGGGGAAACCAGCTAAGGCTGTTTGGGAACAGAGATCAGACCAGGGAAGTAGGTGAGGTGCCAGTGACAGGTGATAAGGGTGGAGAGCCAGCATCCAGGCTGTGATCAGAGATGCACAGCAGTATACTTGTGGTCACCTGAGGCCTGCCAGCAAAGCTGCTGCTTCCTCTTCTTGTCAGCAGGTGATCTTTAGAAATTTTGACAGCTGACTTGTCCTGAACAATCAGTCTTGCACCAAAAGTACCAGGCATTGAGCAAGGCTGTAAAGTCAGCCTTTGTTGAGTCCTGTGGACTAAGACACTTAGTTCAAGACTTGAATCATAGGTTCTTTTTCTTCCCTTACAGGGAAGACAACTGGAATCCCCATCTACGTCTTTGGCACAGAGACTCATATGACAGCCATTGTGGGCATGGCCCTAGGCCACCGGCCCATCCCCAACCAGCCACCCACAGCGGCCCACACTGCTAACTTTCTCCTTAATGCCAGTGGGAGCACATCGGTAGGTGCCACCTTCTTCCATCTTGCCATCTCCCTCCTCTAATCTAAGGCACAGGGCTACTCTGGCATTTAGGGGTATAGGAGACTAACGGGGAAGTCGATAAATGGTCAGTAGTGGAAATTTCTTTTCTGTTTTGTTTTTCAAGGTAGGGTCTTGCTCTGGCCCAGATTGACCTGGAATCTGAAGGTGGCCTTGAACTCACAGCGATCCTCCTACCTCTGCCTTCCAGGTGCTGAACTAAAGGCCAGCACCACCATGCTTGGCTAAAGTATACTTTTTTTTTTTTTTTTATAAATTATTTTGGGGCTGGAGAGATGGCTCAGTGGTTAAGGCACTTGCCTCCAGTGCCTAAGGCCCTGGGTTCAATTCCCCAGGTCCCACATAAGCCAGACCCACAAGGCCATAGTGCGCTCTCCTCTCTCTCTCTCTCTCTCTCTCTCTCTCTCTCTCTCTGTCTGCTTGAAAATGACTAAA
>PVHP010019854.1:0-31267 GCA_004024765.1 Zapus hudsonius
AAGTCCATGGTCATTTCACTCCATTGCTCTGGGCCTTGGGAAGGCAGGACCCCTGTCTTAGTGGGGAACACCTGGTAAGGCAGAGATGCTCATCTTATGTCATTCCAGAGGAAGAGAGGGAGAGAGAGGAAGAGAGAGGGGAGAGATGCCTGCTGGGAAGATATGGCCCCCAAAGACCTACTTCCTTCATCTTGGCCCTGCCTGCTAAGTTTCCCTCAGTCCCCCAGAGGCCAGCTCACTGAGTCATAATCCATAGATGAGGCCAAAGTTCTCAGACTCCCACTTACCCAAAGCCCCACTTGCGGACACAGCTAGCTGGGGACCAGGTTTTCAATGCATGAGTCTTTAGAGAACATTCCAGATCCAAAGTATACCATCAGACACACACACACACACACACACACACACACACACACAGTTGAGATTCTGCTTTCCTGTCAAATTTACCCCTTGATGTTTCCTGACAGCACCTTACAATGTGATGCCCAACACTTGTCCCAGGATCGTCTTCCAGTGACCACAATTGAGACACCAGACTATCCTGGCAAGAAATCTGTTCCATGCTTAAGAATGGACAGCTTCCACTTTGGGAAGATGTCTTTTTGGTTACTGATAAAAGAAATCTTGGGCTGGAGAGATGGCTCAGCGGTTAAGGCACTTGCCTCCAGTGCCTAAGGCCCCGGGTTCAATTCCCCAGGATCCACATAAGCCAGACCCACAAGGTGGTGGCCCTGGTGCATGCTCGTACTCTCTCTCTCTCTCTCTCTCTCTCTCTCTCTCTCTCTCTCTGCTTGAAAATGAATAAATAAAATATTTTTTAAAAAACAACAACAACAAAAATCTCAAATGACATGACCCGAATTGCTGTCTACATGCCTCCCAGTAGCACTGCAGCCGTCACACCTACCAGGCCCATTTCCTTCGATGATGTCACTGCAGTGGATGTCCATTGAGTTCATTTGCGTATTTAAGGTGATCACTTCACTTTCTCCAGAGCAATTGCCTGTAACCACACGAGTTTCAGCAGCTGGGGAGGAAAGGACTGGTCAGGCTTACTGATACATGACAAGGCCCTTTGGAGGTGGACAGAGCCACACGCAGCTTGTATGAGCCGAACGGCTACGATGGCTCATCCACTAGACCAGGAGTAGCGGCCTCGTCATCCCAATGAAGAACCATTATTTTACAGGCGGGTAACTGAAATTCAGAAGTGAGGCAAGTCCAGTGCTTTCTAGCTTCTCCTTTCTTCCACTGCTTTGGGAAACAGACTTGCCATCCTCTTGTCTTGGCCTCCTAAGTGCCTGATGACACTTGCGTGCCATCAGGCCTGGTTCTAGCACATCATGGTCGGTCTACGTATAGGAACTTATTCACTGAAAGCAATCACGGACAAGAGACCAGAATCAGCTACAGGGAAGGTCTGAGCAACAGGGGTGACAGTGGCAAAAGCAGGATCTTGTCTGGATGCATAAGATATACTTGATTAAGGGCTGGGAGATGACTCGCTGGGTAAGAATGTGTACTGCACACACACAGGGTCCTCAGTTTCATCCTTACCAGCCACATAAATAGCCAGATGTGACGTCACACACCTATACCCAGTGCTGAAGGGTACAGAAAGCAGGCTCTTTGTGGCTTACCCATCGCCATCTGACCAAAAACCTGCGGCTTCAGCTTCAGGGAGAGACTGACTCATAGACGAGGGATCTGGCCTTCACACCCAGGCACACATGTGTACACCGTCTGTACCCACACACATACCATGTATACTACACCACAAACACACCAAAACGAAGGAAAAGAAGGGATTGACTAAGTAAATGACTGAATATTCCTATGATGGGAAACCAGACTTCCAGTGAAAATGAACTCATGGTCTGAGGAAAGATCAGTAGTAGAGCCCCTCTATGTGCAAGGACCTCAGTTTGATCTCCAGCACCACAATACACACGCACACATGTGTGCACATGCAGCCACGAATGCACTGTGATTAAGAAGCAAGTCACTTGCTGCACAAGAGAGCGGACCTGAGTTTGGATCCCCAGAATCCATGTATAGCTGGGCCCAGCAGCATGTGGTAGGGAGGCAGAGACAGGAGCATCTCTGGAGATTGCTGGCTAGCTAGTCAAGCCCAGTCAGTAAGCTCCGGGTTCCGTGTGAGACCATAAGGTGGAGAATGTTTGAGGAAGACACTTGACGGATTCCTCACTCATGTGTACACATGAGTAAGTGTGCCCACACATTTGAACACTCTCTTGCAGGAAAAAGTTCCTGAAAAGGTGACTGTGTGAGGTGATGAATGTGTAAATTTTCTTGATAATTCATTTATTCTATATAATGTGATCCTATATTTTCTTGTAGTATGTCTTAAATCCATACAACTTTGGTTGTCAATTATATCTCAATAAAGCTTGGAGCAAAAGAAACATGGAAATACTTATGCTAAGGTCCAGAGGGCTGTGGATGTAACTCCATGTTAGAGACTTACATGTGTGAGGGCCTGGGGTCAAGTCCCATAATTAAACAACAACAGAAGGCCTGAGACAGCTCAGGGCTTACCATGAATTGATGGGTACATCGGGGTCTTATTCTGTCCCCTATTGAATGTTAAAAAAAATTGATGAAATAGTACATTTGGAATGATAATACTTAGGATCTAGAGAGATGCTTTCTTAAACAAAGCACTTACAATGGAAGTCTGAGTACCTGAGTTAGGTTCCCCAGAACATGTAAAAAGCTAGAAGCCATGGTGGACTTCAGTAATTCCAGTGTGCCTATGGTGAGATGGGAGGTAGAAACAGAGAATCTTCCAGAAGTTTGTAGTCAACTAGCCTGGCAAACACAGCGGTGAATGAGAAAGCTGTCTCAAGCAAGGTTCAAAACCTGAAATGTCCTCTGACCTGCACAAGCATGCAGTAGCACCACGTGCCTGTTCTCGGACACAAACACACAGACACCTCTCACACCCCCAAAATAACAAAGAATGAGAGTATATAAATAGCACTTTTCAGGCGAAAAGTGGAAAGAGAATGATCACAGACTGCAATCACTACTCAGGTTTTAATTGTACCGAGTACCATCAGTATCTCCACTTTCTAGACAAGACTGAGGCCCATGGGGGTTCAGGCCTTGGTCTCGGACCCAACAGTTAGGACCTGTTGACATCAGGATATGTGAGAAGTGCTTTCAGCTTGGAAACATTTTAGTTTTGAACCAGGGCATCCACCTTCCAGTTTCCTATGAACATCAAGAATTACTTTCAAAGCTGAGAGTGAAACTCAGATGTGCAGTATTTCGTAGCCTGTGCAAGGCCCTGGGTTATATTTCCAGGATGGCAAGACACAAACCAAGAAACAACAAACAGAGACAAAAAACAGAAAATAAGAAAAAAGGGCAAAAAATGTTCTTTTAGGTCAAAATTGCACACCCAGAATTGGAGACCATTGGCAATCGCTTATTTCTTTGTGTGTGAGCACTGTGTGTGTGTGTGTGTGTGTGTGTGTGTGTGTGTGTGTGTGTGTGTGTGTGTGTGATCTGTATGCAAGGTGCATGAGTGGATGTCAGAGGAGAATTCCAGTGTGTTGGTCCTTAGTTTCTACCTTGTTTGAGACAAGGTCTCTCTTGGTTTTCCACTGTGGACAGCAGACTAGCCAGCAAGCTTTGGGATTCTCCTGCTTTAATCAGATGGAGATTACAGAAAGGCATGCTCCTTGCCTCTGGCTTTATGTGAGCTCTCATCATATGGCTTGTGCAGCAAATATTTTTAACCACTGAGCGATCTCTTCCTTTTTTTTTTTTTTTTGCTAACAGGCCTTATGTAGCTTAGCCTAGCTTTGCACTCGCTATGTACTGGAGGCTAGCCTTGAACCTTGCTCTTCCTGCCTCCACCTCATGGATGCTGGGAGCATAGCTGTGTGCTATCATACCAAACAGCCTTATTGAGGTGTGATTCGTGTCCAATAAGCAGCACATACTAAGCAAACAGTTGTTAAGTTCACACCTGTGAAGCCACACACACTCTGGTGGTGTGAACAGTCGCTGGGTTTACACCTGTGAAGCAACACATGTACTTATTCTTATCAGTCCCATGGTTTCCACAATATTCCTGCCTCTCATCCTCTCACTATGGGTAATTCTGAGTTTTCAACACTTGGTACAAATGGACTCACAGCAGATCTGCTTATTGGCTCTCACTGCCTCACTCAGCCCTGACCGGAAGCCAGTCCTCACAGCGTTGGCTGATGAGAGTCTTACCCACTGCAGTATTTTGCGCTTTCTGAATTTTTTGCTCTGGAGCTCTCAAGGCAATTTCTAGAACTTTAGATTCCGTATCCTGGAAGATGAATGAAGCCGTGGATGCAATTTCATGCTTCGTCATTCTCCAGAGAGTCTCGTTGGTGAGAAGTGACTCTAACTTGTTGACAGCCTCTTGCAGCTTTGAAGACAAAGAATTGTAAAATGTACTATGTCATCTATCTCACGTCTGTAAGGAGGGCAGAAAGCAGTCTCTGGAGCCAGAGGTCCAGGGGCCAATCCCAACCTCCCCGGCAAGGACACTGTTCACCCACCCACTGTATACATCTACACATGCACATCATGTGTGCACCTCTTTAAAGCATAATGGCATACATCTAGTGGTCTACATAATGATATAGAGTGATCTATACCATAGCTATAATTTCATTAATGACATAATTATCATATGACATCAAGAATATTATATTACTATAGTATAGAATGCCACATTATGGACCTAATAATATACAATATATTTAAAGCACACTGATATGATATTATTATAAATCTGCAGCCACATATTGTGTAATGCAGTAACACATAATCTAGCATTATTAAATATTGTATAATTATATAAAAACAATACTGCGGTGACAGTTAATTTTGATTGTAATTAAGTAGACTGCGAAACCTAGAGGATTCATGTCTGGGGACGTCGGTGACGGCATTTCCAGACCACATGGGCTCTGACCTCGTCAGGATGAAGTCATAATGTGACATGATTTGGGAGTGGTGAGAAGTAGGCCATGGGCTGCATTGGAAAATGTGGACCCCTGGGAGCATGTCCTTGAAGGCTGCCTTGTTGCCTGCTCCTTCCTCTATCCTTTTCTCTGCTGCCCGCCCGCCGTGATGTGAACTGTTTTGCCCCAGCCTGAGGGCATGAACCCTCTGAAAGCACTCATCGCTGCCCTGGCAGGGACTGCAGAAAAAGTGTCATAGCAAAGGGATTCTGTGCTGTCAGTGTGCAGCTTGGCAGCTGTGGTCTGGCCTGCCTCTAGGACTCAGCCTTTACTCACCTCTTTCTGGCTTGTCTTCGTAGACTCTACAAAAAACATTAAGAGGAATTACTATTGTAACAAAGAGCAAAGGGGTGGGGGCAGGTAGGTGAGGGGAGCCACTTTGCACCTAGAAGTCCTGAACTAATACTCTAGTCACTTGCTCCTTTGGGGATTAAAGTCTGAATTCCTCATCATGGCACAGAACTGCACTTTGGGGGTTTTGTCTGGGAGGAGGGGTTAGGTTTGGTTTCTGAGATGGTCTCATGTAGCCCCTAACTTGCTGTACAGTTAAGGCTGGCCTCAAACTTCTGGTCTTCCTGCCTCCACCTCCCA
Organism: Zapus hudsonius; assembly: GCA_004024765.1. Taxonomy (NCBI): domain Eukaryota; kingdom Metazoa; phylum Chordata; class Mammalia; order Rodentia; family Dipodidae; genus Zapus; species Zapus hudsonius. Next base: position 5,628 of record PVHP010019854.1, read on the forward strand.
AGTGCTGAGATTGTGGGCGTGTTCTGCCGTGGGTGGCTCTTTTTAGACTTTTCATTGACAGTCTCCATGCATAAAGACAATACACTATGATCACAATGCCCTCCCACCGCCTCCCTTTTCCTCCACCCAACCCCCCCTTCACTGAGTCCCTTCTTCTTTCCAAGTATTTAGTATCGTCATTTCCCCTGCCTAGTATCAGATCTTGTGTAAGTAATGTCAACCACTGTGAGGTCATGAATACCAAGGCCACTTTGTGTCTGGAAGACAGTATTGCAAAGCACTCCTCCTCTTCCTTTGGCTCGAACATCTTTCCCACCTCTCCCACAATAGTCCCTAAGCCTTGGACGACGTGATAGAAATGTCTCATTTCGGGTTGAACACAGCTTTATAAAAATTAATTTTTTATTTGAGGGGTGTGTACATGTGTGGGGGGTTGTATATATAGTTCGTGTGTGTGTGTGTGTGTGTCTGTGTCTGTGTGTGTGTGTGTACATACCCCATGTGCACATGTGTGGGGACCACAGTATGAGGTGTCTTCTCTCACTCTTCTGTTTTATTTTCTTGAGATGGAGTCTCTCACTGAACCTGAAGCTCCATATTTTTCAGTTCAACTGTGGAACCAGTGAGCCCCAATAATTCTTTTGGTCTCTGATCCCTCAGGACTGGGATTGCAGGCATGTAGGGTCACACCCAACTTTGTAGGTGGATACTAAGGAATGAATTTCAGGTCCTCAAGCTTGGGTGGCAAGTGCTTTTACCCACTGACCCATCTTCCCAGGCCCTAGCTTTTTATGGACACAAGGTCTCACACTATATATAGTCCAGGCTGGCCCCCGACACATGACAGTCCTTCTGCCTAAGCCTCCCAAGTGCTGAGACTACAGGCATATACTACCATGCTGAGCTTGAGCAGGCATTTTTAACTGGAAGGACAGTTATGTCTATGTGCCTCCCCAGGGGACATTTGCTGATGTCTGGAGACATTCTTCATGGTCACCTGTTGAGTGAGAGATACTACTGGGTTCTTTTTTGAAACAGGATTGGGCTATGTAGCTCTGGCTGGCTAGGTACTCATGATATAGCTGAGGATTGTTTGGCAAACAAATGAATCCATTAATTTTGAATTCAGCCTCATGGGTTCATTTGTTTGACAAAGGAAATGTTAAGCATTCAGGCTGTGGCATGGTCACTACACATTGCTCTTAACCAGGTTTGCTATGAGAATGTGCAGTAAAGGAAGGAGAAAAGTACAAAAAAATGTCTAGTTTGATGAGGATATGTGTGAGTTTTAAGTTGTGGCTAAAGAGGCACAGATAACGCATCTGTTAAAGATACTTTGCACTGGGACAGTAGGAAAGGTGCCTAGAAGGCAAGACACCTCCCATCAAAGCCTCTAGCTTGGGGCTTGAGAGATGGCTCAGTGGTTAAGGCACTTGCCTGAAAAGCCAAACAACCTGGGCTTGATTCCCCAGGACCCATGTAAAGCCAGATGTGCAAAGATATGCATGCATCTGGAGTTCATTTGCAGTAGCTGGAGGCCCTGGTATGCTCATTCTCTCTGTCTTTCTTCTATTTCTCTCTCTGCTTGTAAATAAGTAAATAACTTTTTAAAAGCATCTAAAAGTGTCTAGTTTAAGATGCCAATTAATTTAAAATGAAAGAAGCAAATTTACTTAAAATGAAGGAACCTGAACTAAGAATGTGACTAAAGGTTTTCCCTGCTGGAGAACAGCCCCTTATGGAAGTGTGTCCTCCCTGTGTTCTCTGTCAACTACACGACTACAGTCGTGATGGAAGGTGCCAGGCTGTATCTTGAGCTGGTAGCAGAACTTATCAGCATTGTTCATGTGGTGCTTATTATACAGAGATACAAAGCTGCAAGAGTTTTGGGGTCATAGAGGCTTGTACCACAGTTCTAGAAGACTGCTAAGGAAAGGCAGTGTGTAGCAGGTTCAGATTACTTGCAAAGAGGCCTCGAGAAACCACTGCATAATCCTGTGAAGCCCAAGATGAATGGAAATTCAAGGACGGTAGACTTGTCTGAATTAAGGGAAGTCTGCTGAGGAAATCTGCAGGCGTTGTGTGGAGCTGGCCCAAGACAGTCTACTGTGAAATCCCCACTCTCCACCTCCAAATCACCTAATCCACGATTTCTCCAAAACTGAACTTGCTTCTTTTCTTCTTTCTCTTTTTGCATTTTCCTCCTTTGAATAGCAACGGATTATGGCCCCGCAACAAAGCATCTTTTGTGATGCTGCATTCAACGAGAAAGGAGGAAGAAAAGAGGGGAGAGTCTTACTCTGACAAGTGTTCTCCTTGGAATTATTGAAGCGCACGTCACCAGAAGCTAGTTTGTATCCAGGAACACAGTAGCAGTGGAAACTTCCCTCGACATTCTGACATTCAGCGTGTGGCCCGCAGTTGATGCTGATGGGTGGTTTGCATTCGTTGATATCTAGACCACAAAGGAGAGATCTGGTCATCAGTGTACAGAGGGTTGCCAAGCACCTACCAGCTGCCTCTCCCCAGGGTCAGCTTTTCTCCAGTGTCTTGGGTTGAGTTCTCCAGGAAGCACACTGTTCATTTTCCATTGCTGTAACAAACGCCTGAGAGAATCACCTTAAGTATCGGACATGGTTGTTTTGGCTCATACTTTCCGAGGCTTTAGTCCCTGCTCAATCAATCCCATTGCTCTGAGGCAAGATGTAAGACCTTCAGTGACCTACTTCCTCCAATAAAACCCAATCTCTGGAAGATTCTATCACCTCCCAACAATTGCTAACACATTAGCAATCTATCAGTTGATTAGTCACTGATGAGATCAGAGCCTTGTGACTCATAAAATTCCCTGGATTGAACCAACCTTCTACCTACACCTCACTTCACTCGCTCACAGACCTTGTCGTTCCTCTCGTCCCTCTTTGTCTTTCTGCTTCTTGCTTGCACTTCCCCTCCCCTCTCCTTGATGATCTCTGCCTCGCCATAGTCCATAGCTGGGATTGATGGAGCATGGACTGAAGCCTCTGCAACTATGAGACAACCCACTTCCATGAGGCTCTTTGTTGCTTGATTTTTATTTGAACGCTTCCACCGTATGAGAGAGAACATGTGCTTTTTGTCTTTCTGCGTGTGGCTCGTTTCACTCACCACGATACCTTCTAATTCCATCCATTTTGCTGTGAATGGCACAGTTTCAGTCTTCATGGTTGACTATACTCTCTTGTGCATAAACAGCACAAAGCATTTTACTTTCTTCCCACCAGACTCTACCGCATATCCTCTTGAATGAGCCATATATACCAGTGAACTTAGGTTGTCTGCAGGAAAATGGAACTGGAGATCGATCTTACAAAGACAAGGATCATAGGAGATTCACACAGAGGGAACCACCAGTGGAGGAGCCACAAGAGCCACAGCTGCGTGGGACAAGGACACACAGGAGTTTGCCCCTGGCTGGATCCTGGAGTGGTGTGATGCTTTCATCATAGTTTATACTAAAGAAGAACGCCAAGGATGGCTCCTGGGCACTTCCCATAAGGAGAGGAGAGGAGAGTGTAGAACCCACAAATGCCAAGAAAAGACCACAGACCCAAATTTCGGCCAAACTGAAGCAGCTCTATTTGTGCACACAGGAGCTGGCCAGCGGCTGTCTCACCCAAATGCAGGGCTCCAGAGACCAGCAGCCAGCAAAAGAAAAAGTGAAGTTTTATATCCGAAAACTTGGGGAACTTCCAACAAGGGGTTTAGCAAGCAGAATACATAATTAAAAGTTGGCATATTGCCCTGGCTGGCCTTCTTCTAGGGAAATTACTTTAAGTTTTCCCCAGGTGGGTCAGAGAGACAGCTGATTGGTTCATATCTGACCAATCAGTTTTAGCCCCTGGGTTGTAGTTCTAGCTAGATACCTCCCACTCAAGGGGAGGGGCTGCCTCTACAGACACTGACCCTGTCACATGTGGTCAGTAGAGCTTTAGTACTGTGAGTTTCTGAGGTCTTACTTTCCCACACTACCCTCCCCCTCCACACCTTTGCATAAATGCCCCCCTCACCTGTACATTTCGCCAAGGGGAATGTGAAATACTTCCCAGAGTCAGAAACATATCCAGGGTTGCAGGTACAGGATCCATTGACACAGGAAGCATGAGGTGGGCAGACACAGGTCACTGCAGGGAGAAGACACGCAGGTCACACCGTGGGGCTCACGGCTCCTGCTGTCTTGTGTGTGTTGTTGGTAATCAAATCAGGAGCTCGTGTATGGTAGACAAGTATACTAACTCCGAGCAACAACCCCAGCCCCAAGACCAGCAACAGGTACACTTCCAACCAACACACAGACAGACAAACTAGACTACAGAAATCTTAAGTTTTTATCATAAAGAAATGCTAAATGTTTGAGGAGACAAATATTTAACTTGATTTAAATATTACATATGATATACATGTGTTGAAACACTACATGGTACCCCATCCTAAATATGTAATACATACATATATATTTTATATATATATATGTTTCATATTACATATAAATGTTTCATATATTAAATATCTATTGGAAATGAATTTTAAAAATAGGTGCTTGCTTATAAAGCCGGACAGCCTTAGTTTGATTCCCCAGGACCCACATAAAGCAGACACACAAAGTGGTTTATGTGTCTGGAGTTCATTTGCAATGGCAGGAGGCTCTGGAACACTCTATCCTTTCATTCTTCCAAATAAATAAGTAAATAAAATATTTTTAATAAGAAGTATACATATAACCTAATTTTACTTTATATATATATATATATATATTTGTAAAAAGAAGAGGACAATCTGGGCATCACCTTAATTGTGGAACTCTGCCTTCCAGATCTGAGAATAAATTTCTGTTGATTTATGTCCCCCAGTCCCCAAGTGCAGACTGTCAGACCTCTCCCTATGATGGTCATTGTTGGTTGACTTATCTATGCTATGAATGACCGTTACCACTGCAACTCTCCCCCCACAAACATGTTTGCTTCGTGAGACTGTCTGTGTGTTATAGTTTGAATATGGAATATCTCCCGTGGGCTCAGGTGTTGAACGCTTGGTACACAGTTGGTGGCACTGTTCTGCAAGGTTGTGGAAGCATTGTTACACGAGGCCTAGCTAGCAGAATTGAGACGAGCTCGGAGGTTTGTATCTGCCTCTGGTTCCAGGATGAGCTCTCTGTTTTTACTCCATGATAGTGTGAAGAGCCACCTCTGCAGGCTCCTGCTGCCAGAAACTGTGCCAGGTATTTTGTGACAACAGAAAGTGTGTATGCATGCATGAGGCATGAGGCACTGGGAATGGAACCCAAGTGTTCACAAATGCTAGGCAAACACTCTTAACACTGAGCTACATTCCCAGGCCTGGCTTTGTGTGCTTTGTACTATCCTGAGCACTATATTCATTCTGTTCATCAAAAATAAAAAGAGTAAAAAACCAAGGAAAAGATAAAAAGATACCCCAATTGAATGTAAAAGTCATGAGCCAGCAAACATCCACACCCAGCTAGCTTTCCACCAGCCCACTGTTTCTCGGCCTCTTTTAGGACACGAGGGACCCCAGCTCCAGCCTTGGTCCATCTTCTCTGGCCAGGCCGAGAGCACTCACCGCCGTAGCTGGCCACCTGAGCTGCAGCTCCACAAAAGACCAGCAGGAGGCAGAGTCCTGAAACAGAGGGGGGAGGCATGAGATTCCAGAGGAAGGATTCCAGACATTCCCCAGGGACTCTGTGCCAGGGAGTTTTGCTACATTAGAAACCATCACAAAAACATCTTGGTGGATCATGGAGATGCAAATCAAATGACACTGACATGTTCCTTCACCCCATTCAGAGTCAGGTAACACTAACTGCTGGTGAGAACTTGGGGAAAAGGAAACCTCTATACAGTGTTAGTGGGAATGTAAATTAGTGAAACCACTATGGAAATAAGCATGGTGGATTCTCAGAAAACTAAAAACAGAGCTATATCATTCTTGGATATATGCCCAAAGGAATCTAAGCCAGCAGACCTGAGTTATAGTTTTAATAAACTCTGTTTAGCAAGTTCAAATTGACCAATCAGAATACGAGTATCCCCCAGTTTGAGAAACAAAGACTAAATTGTATAGAAGGCAATGCCCGGCTCTCTGGGCTTTCTTTGCATGTGAACCCATGAACCTGTTCTAGAGCATAAAAGAAAAGTTTCCTACCTCTTTGCTCTAGAATCCCTTTATATCTGGACCCTGACTCAAAAGCCATGACTTTCTCCCATTCTGTGATCCTTCTCCCTTCTCCCAGCAGCTGCTGAGATTTCCAGTATTCCTACCCATTTTTTTCTATCAAATGCCAATAAATTTGTTCTCAAGATTTCTTCTGATTCTCTTCCTAAGTTCTTTTATTAAGGACACTAAGAATCCTGAGAGGGAACCCCAGTTTCCTAGTAACACCATTGCAGACCCAGGCATTTTGCCATGCCTTCCGGTGTCATGAGTGGGTGAGGTCAGGTCTGCAGGGAACACCCGCCCCCTTGAGTGGAGGTGTCTAGTTAAGCGACAACCTAGGTGCTCAAACTGATCGGTCAAATATGAACCAATCAGCTGTCTCTCTGACTCACCTGGGGAGGACTTAAATTCTCTTCCCTAGAGGAAGTGAGCCCTTCTTTCTTCTTCCACGTGGCAATGGAGTAGAGGAGACTGCTGACCCAGGCCTCGGGATGGTAAGGTTTTCCCCCACCCCAGCCATGAATCTCTCTTTCTCTCTGTTATCTCTTCTTTGGCTGCTTATTTAGCTAAATAATATAAGTTCTCCCCACACTGGTGGCTGGAGGACTCTATAACTTTCCCACATGGTGACTAGGAGAATTTCCCATCCAACTCCCCTTTTCCTAAATTAATAAATTAGAATAAATGTGTAATTAAATTTTAATTCTGTCCCTGTGTACAAGTCTTTGGCATTAGAGGACATGAACTTGCGTAGGAGGAGGGGGAAGGGAGGATTCCAAAACTCTCTCTCTCTCCCCATGTTGCTTACGAATATTAATTATCAGCAACCCGTATCAGAGACCACGGCATTAAAGTAATGCCAAGACTGTGAACCTGACGGAACTGCAGGATTTGATGTTTGTTTCAAATCTTACATTGGTTCAGGCTTTCCTCACAATGCCATCACCATTAGTTTTGGGTTTTATAAGCTCACAGTTAAGAGGCCATGGTCTACGGGGACGTTTGAACAGTGCTGGGATTAATAACAATCATGGGACTTTTAAAGTTAGACTTAATGCATTGCATTTTAGATTAAGTGGTCATCTGTTTATGGGGTTTAGGGGCAGAATCCAGTAGTTTGAATCAGGTATCCCCATAAACTCATGTGTTTTGAAAACTAGTTCCATAGCTGATGGCAGTTTGGGAAGTGGAGCCTTGCTGGAGGAGATGTGCTGTAGACGGCAGGTTTAGGATTGTTACAGCCATCTCCCACTTCCTAGAACTTGGCTCGTTCTTTGGCTGTTTTCCACCTGCAGAGCTGATGTCCAATCTCTTCTCATGCCGTCCATCCATTTCCTGACACCTTGAAGCATCCCCTTGAAACTGTAAGCCATAGTAAAATAACTTTCCTCCCATCAGCTGCTTTGGGTTGGGTACTTTTTCCCAGCAACGAGAAGGTAACGACAGCAGTTTACCTAGCCCAGGATGGGCTGGAACTTGCGATAGAGCTCAGGCTGGCCTCAAACTTGATGCTGCTGGCTACAAGGATTCCATAAATGTGTCACCAGACCTGGTTGATACTGGGACTGCTGGTGGAAAGGATTTTACATATGGGAAACTCCCTGTAGACAGATAGTGACTGGAGCCACGAGTTTATAAAATTCCTGTGGGGAAAGGAAATAGAAGCAGGGGCCTCAGGCAGAGTCCTGTGGGAGGAGCATCATAGCAGAGATCTGGGGCCAGATAGCTTGGATTCAAATCTGATTGTCCCCACTTATTGTCTATATAACTTTGAACAAATTTGACCTCTGTGTTCCAGGTTTCTCATCTGTAGGGCAGGTCCACTGTGAGGATTAACTGAATGGGGACAGATGATCCCTGATTCCTGTGTGGTTATGGTCCAGGAAACCCATTATAGATTGAAAATATGAGGTGAGAATACACTTAGTATGACTAATGTGTGGAACAGAATTTAGCTTAAACTATCTTTAAGTATTTAAATTATTAATGAGAAAGACAGCAGATAGAGAAAGAGAATGGGCACAGCATGTCCACGAGCAACTGCAAATGAACTCCAGACACATGGGGCACCTTGTGCATCTGGCTTTAAGTGGGGACTGGGGAACTGATCCTGGGTCCTTTAGCTTTGCAGGCAAGCACTTTAACCATTAAGCCATCTCTCCAGCCCAACCTATTTTTGTGCGTGTGTTTTTGAGATAGCGTTTCACTCTAGCCCAGGCTGACCTGGTATTCACTATGTAGTCTCAGGGTGGCCTTGAATTCACAGTGCTCCTCCTACCTTTGCCTCCTGTGTGCTGGGACTAAAGGCCTGCACCACCATCCCTGGATTTTTTTTTTTGAGACAGTTTTACGGTGTAACCCAGGCTGACCTCAAAGTCATGAACTTTCTGTCTCAGCCTCCTAAGTACTAGGATTATACCTCCCATAGCCTAACATACTTTAAACATGCTCAGAACTCTTACATTAGCCTACATACAACATGGAAAACTCATCTAATGAAACCCAGAAAGTTGTATGAGTACACTTTTCCCCATAATAAAGTTGAAAACCTGTAAGTCAAACTTTCAGAAGTTGGGGCCATCTGTAAATAGAAGGTACATAGTGAGTTCAGAAATGTTGGTCACTATAATATTTGTAGAGCAGGAAATGAAACCCAGGGTTTCATGCATGCTGGGCAATTGCTCTGCCATTGAGCTGTACCCTCAGAAGCATTGTAACTATTGCTCTTAGCACAGGGGAAAAAAAAAGGAGGAGGAGGAAGAGGAGGAGGAAGGAAAAAACCCAGGGCAGTGCAAGGCCACAGGAGTTAACCAGGCAGGGGGATTTCCATTATTATTATTATTATTATTATTATTATTATTATTATTATTATTGAGTGTTCTATCAGATTTTTTTAAATTTCATGATGATTTGTTCTTCTTGTTTGTTTGTTTCTTTGACCACCATTCCCATCTTCATTACTGAATTTCCAAATAAAATTTGTTCTTGATGATTTTCTTTTCCCTCCCTTCTCCCATATCCTGGTGCCCTTCTACCCCTAGTAGCCTCCTTCCCGCTTCTTTCTCAGTACCTTTCCCCCTCTTGTGGGTTCCTATCGAGTTTCATAGCCTATTCCCACGCTCACTTCTACGTGTATACATACATAAAAACATTAAAAGTTTGGATCCACGTGGGAGAAAGAGAACATGCAATATTTTCTTTCTGAGTCTGGGTTACCTCACTTAACAAAATAATTTCCAGTTTCATCCATTTTCCTGAAAGTTGCATAATTCACTTTCATGTACTGCTGAATAAAGTTTTGTTGTGTATGTGGACCACACTTGCATTATACAGTCATCAGTTGGTGGACATCTAGGTTGGTTCCATTTCCTAGGTATTGTGGAAAGGGCAGCAGTAAACTTGTGTTGTGGAGAGTCTTTGGGTATCTGCCTAGGAGTGGAATAATTAGGTCATAAGTTAGTTTACTTTTGAAAGAATTTCTATTGGCTCTATTTGTTTGCATCCTCACCAGATCCCAAATACATGGGGGCATTTGAGAGCATATTTGGAATAAAGCGGTGAAGAAAGAAACCTCTCCATTTGGGCATGGGCTTTTCTAGATCCGTTTGATGCCTTTGGGTTGACTCCAACAATGACTACAGACCCCCTTTCAGGACATCCTCACCAGTGTTTGTTGTCATCTATTTTTCTGCACCCTGGCCATTCTGACTAGAGCGAGATGGACTCTCAAATCAAGTGCTACACCATTGAGACCTGCCCCAGTTTTCACTGTTAACTTTTCGTTTGTTTCCAAGGTAGGATCTCACCCGAGCTCCGGGCTGGCCTCCACCTCACAGTGACACTCCTACTTCTGCCTCTGAAATGCTGGGATTCAAGGCAGACGCTATACCCAGCCATTTGTTTACGTTCTGCAACATTTTTATAGTCGTTTTAAATTGCATGAGGGAGGATTTCAATTAGAAAACAAGACTCCTGAAAAGGAAGGAGAACAACCCTAGCAGATGGGACCATTAGGGGAAAGTTGGGGTGTTTGAGAGCCTGTTCAGAATGAGGAAGGAAACGTCAAGCTAGGGGAAAAGAGAGGATCGAAAGCAGAGGCAAAAAGGAGAGGGAAGCCAGCTAACTGCTGAGCAGGCAGCCAGGCCAGCCGGAGAGAAAGGCAGGGCTGCTGTCAAGGTCACAGTCACACGTACCTGGAAGAAGCGGAGGCCCTTGCATCCTGCTGAGCGGCTGCCTCCTGGGCTCTAAGCCACCGCCTTCTCCAGGTCATGACATTTCCCAAGCTCTGATGTCTGCATCTTACACCATTTAGCCCAGGAAATTGCAGTCTAAAAAGTGATCTTTCGCCACCAAACTCATCCGTGGTTCTGCTTCTCACTCACAGGCTTTGTCTTGTGCAGTGTGAGGGATGGTCCCCAGGAGCTGGCACATTGAGCTACAGCCCCAGTTCCATAATTCTGTTTGTTTTCTTTCTTTTTTTTTAAAGATTGTGTGTGTGTGGGGGGGCATGGTAGTAGTGTCTGCTGCAGGTGAATGCTAATCTGGTTTTATGTGGGTGCCTGGGGAATGGAACCTGGCCCAGCAGGCCATCTCCCCAGCCCCTATTTGTTTACTTTCCACACATTTTGTCATGCTTTGCTCTATGTTTCCTTGGCTGTGTGAGAATTTCTATTGCTGTGACAAAATTCCCAAGAAAATCAACCGAAAGGAGGGAGATTCAGCATAGCTCATGGTCTCAGTGGTCCTGACAGGGTGTGTGTGGTGGTGCAAAGCTAGGAAGCAAGAGAGGAAATATCTAGGGATACGATACACCCTTCAAGGGCACATCTTATGCCTGTGACCTTCTGCCAATTAGGCTGCCCTCCTACCAGCCCACCCATGAACTGGGTTAATGCATTGGTGATGTTAGGTTAGCGCCCTGTAGACCCAGTCACCTCTCACCGGTCCCAGCAGCTTGAGACGAAAAGCCCTCAGCACTCACGTCATATCCATACCATGCTGTTTGGGGTGGATGTTCTAGTTTCCTACTTATTTTTAGTTGCATTTAGGATGATAGCCTTAGCCTGCTCTGCCATAGAAAGTAATTCCACCATTATCCATCACAAGTAAGCCATTGGATCTTGGGCAACTAAGGGGATACTGAGGAAAGTTAGTAAGGTCCAGTGCAGTACCAAGGGATCTCACCATTTCTATCAACTGTTTCATCAGAAGAGCAATGTTGGGCCCCTTGGCATAGAAGGGAAACTCTCCCCCTTTCAGCACTTTATGACCCACAGGCCTTTGCTACGGTTCAGGAAACCTCCTCCTGGGTGCTGCTGCAGGGGCGTTTCCCCATCCCAAATGGCTCATGGGGGCTGGTCAGGCCCAGGCCCACCATGGATAATCCTGGTGCTGGCTTTTGACATGCTCTGGGCCAGAACTTGCTTAGCACGTGGGAGGTGCTAAGGTGCACCCCCCACACACACCATGTTAATAAGGGAGTTGCAGGTATCTGGGAGAGGAACAATAGGTACAGAGGCAGAAGTGTGCCTGGCCTCTTGGAGTCAGTGTGGTTGAAGAAGAGAATGTGTCAGAGGGACAGAGGTGGGGGGAGTAGTACCTTTATGGTGCTTGGAAATCTTACAGCTCCAACAAGAGGGAACGGTCTAGTTGGCTGGATCACACAACTACCAGGGTGCTTTCTACAGTTCGGCCTGGAAAGCAAACTGAGGAAGCATGAACAGAATGCGTAAAGGCCCTGAGGTAGGAAAGAGATCCAAGTGTTCAGGAGACAGAAGTACTGTCATATCCAGAGCACCAGGTACAAAGAAAAAGATAGCCACTGAGGTTAAAGATGTGGAATAAAAATCATGGTCATAGAATGAAATTCTAATCTCGCCTTTAACCTCATCCTGATCTCAATAAGGGGCTTTTTCCTCTCAGGCAGCTTCCATTACAGCCCTGTAACATTTACTTCCTCAAAGATGTGACAAAATACCTGAAAGAAATAATCTACAGATTTTTTTTTTTAGAATGTGCCTGAGTTACTTTCGTGTAGCTGTAACCAAAATACTGACAGAAAGAACCTAAAGATAGGATTATTTATTTATTTATTTTGGTTTTTCAAGGTAGGGCCTCATTCTAGCCCAGAATGACCTGGAATTCACTATGTAGTCTCAGGCTGGCCTCGAACTCACAGCGATCCTCCTACCTCTGCCTCCCAAGTGCTGGGATTAAATGCCTGCACCACCACTCCTGCCTGAATTATTTACTTTCATTATGGTTGCAGAGGGCTTGACCCTGGATGGTGGGAGCACCTGTGGGAAGAAAGTTCGCTTCATGGCAGACAGGATGTAAGGAGACAGAGGGGCCTGTGATAAGAAACAGCCCCTAGACTTGTCCCCAGTCAATCTGGCTCACCTTCTACCGCCTCTCAATAATGCCTTCCTATGGGATTAGCCTGTCCATTAGGACAGAGCCCCCAGTTTCTAGACGTTTCTGGAAACACGCTTTACCAATGTCCAAGGTGTTTCTCAATCTAATCAAGTTGACATTCGGCCATCATGGGCAGACAGGGGCTGGAATAGACACGATTTGGGGAGAGAGAACGAGTTGAATATGCATTGAAATGTCATTGGTTTGTTGGTGCTAAGGGACACATAGGTTTTACAGAGACCTGAGGTGCACATGCTTCATTGGGGGGGATAAGTGTTGGCCTACACAAGATTTGCGGGAAGATAGGGCCTGCTGTCCAGATGTTTTGGGGAGACATTAAGACAGCATTGCTTGTGATTGGCTGGAGGGGATGTGTTGTGGAAAGCTGTTCTCTGGTCCTGACAGGACTTGCCTCTGGAACACATCAGCTGTAATTACCAGAAGGAAACCTGCGCAACATGGGGCCCATCATGGACGCTGAGAGGGTGGCTCATGAGCCATGACCCCCTCCGAGGATTTAGCGTTACCAGTTACATGGGGGTGGGGATCCCAAGGCCACATCCCTTCACAGGGTTTAAAGGCAGTTAAAGGTTCCTAGGGTAGAAGGATGTAGAGATAGTCAATAATAGCTTGAGGAAAAGACATTTTCTTCAGTGAGGTAACCCCCATATGTTGCCTGGGCCCCTGTAAGGAACCCTCACTCTGGCTCCTGTAAGTGGTCTCAGTGAAACTCAGTGGCTCACCAAGCTACCCTTGTGTGGAACCGTTTCTTTGTATCTGGCACCCTTTCTGAGATAAGTGGATGTTCGTTCACATCTCCTCAGAAAAGCTCCCACAACAGGATGGGGCTGGGCTGCACCTGAGTTTTGGAATAGGATTATACATGATTTTCGGGGTAAATGACAGTTAGAATGTACAGGGTTTTGTCAGGAGTTGAGGTGCACGTGGGCTCTTGGGGAGAGATCTGTGGAGCCTGGAGGAGATGGAACCTGGCTGCTTGAAGTAGGTCAGGGCTGAGATGTCTATGAGTCCCAGAGAACAGGGGTCAGAATGCACATGATTTGGGGGAAGAGGGCGAAACGTTGGGAGGTACATGGTTATTGGGAGAGAGAAGTTAGCAAGTGCTAGAAGGTGAGGGTGGTACAGTTTTTAAATTTTTATTTATCATTTTCATATTTATTGTCAATAATTAGATACACTGCATGAGCAAGTCTTATGACAGTACACCATTTCTCCTCCGTGTCCCCAACCTGCTGGGGCCCTCTTCAGTGGGCTTGCTGTTACTATAGAAGGCAGTGGGCATCACTGTGGCATGTCCACATGGGTCCATGTAGCACTTCAGTAACCACATTGTCTGCCCTCCCCTCTTCCCACTTCTGTGACTCCTTCCCAGCAGTCCCTGGCTGTGGGCTGCCCCTGGCTCAGAAAACCTCTCTCCCTAAGTCTTACCCAACTCCTAAAACCTTGCTACACAAAAGAAGTCACTTCCTTTTCACTTCAGTCTCCAAAATAACCATTTCCCACAAGCCATGCAGCACCATCCAAAGATGGCCCAGTGGGAAGGTTTCCTTTTTTTTGGTGCGGGGGGGGGGGGGGGAGGGGGAAGCAGAGTCTCATTTTACTCTACCTAGGCTGACTTGGAACTTGAAACGCAGTCTGTGGTCTAGTCTGGCTTCAAACACACAATGATCCTTCACCTCAGCCTCCCAAGAGCTGGGACTAAAGGTGAGCATTACCATGCCTAGCTCTTTTTAAATACTATTTTTTTTCAAAAGGAAGTTTTAATATATATATATATATATACATGACAGAAGGATTACATCAAGCTAACTAATACATCTATTTCTAAAAATATTTAATTTATTTATTTGCAAGCAGAAAGATCAGAGAGAAAGAGGGGGGGAGGGCACCAGGGCCTCAGCCTCTGCAAACGAACTCCAGATGTATGTGCCACTTTGTGTATCTGGCTTAGATCAGTACTGAGGTCATCAGGCTTTGCGGGCAAGTGCCTTAACTGCTGAGCTATCTCTCCAGTTCAATACATCTATTTTTATAGTACGCACATTTCACATCTATTTTAAAATATATAAACGTTATTAACTGTGTTTACCTTGTTGTGCAAGAGAGCTTTAAAACATATTTCTAAACTAATTTATATATTTAAAAATAATGAGAAGAGTCCACAGGCTCTGAATACATTGAAATGGTAAATGTTTCAGAAGATGGAAAATAGGGTCTGGGGAGATAGCCCAATGGTTAAAGGTGCTTGCTTGCAAAACCTGCCAGCCCTGGTTCAGTTCCCTGGCCACACACATAAAGCTGGGCAGGAAATTTTAAATTTTATTTATTTATTTATTTGCAAGCAGATAGAGATAGAGAGAAGAGAGACAAAAGAGTGGGCACACCAGGGCCTCTAGCTGCTGCAAACGAATCTCCAACACACGTACCACTTTGTGCATCTGGCTTTACATGGGTCGTTAGCCTTTGTGACCTTAACCGCTGAGCCATCTCTCCAGACCCCTGGACAGGAATTTGATTGCAGAGGTGGAGTAGTGTGAATGGCTGGAGGAGGTGTCAGTGAAGGCAGATCCTGGGGTCCAGACTTAAGGTGTTTGGGAGTGGATCTGATTACCAGTCCAGGGTATGCAGAGCTGTGTGAGTCCCTGCTGCTTTGGGCTGTTTAGTTGTTTCTCTCTGCTTGGAGATGTGGAAGCAGCTTCTGCCGCCATTCATGGCACTTCTCCCCCTGGATCTCTAAGCTTGAAATAAATTCTTTTTTAAAATTTTTTTCCTCCTCTAAACTGCCTGGTTTGGATGCTGATCCCATCAGTTTGAAGCTGACTGCAAGAAGTGGCAAGAGACCCTGGTGCACGTGAAAATGATTTAAAAAATTGTTTCATAAAACCCCCAAAGCAGCAGCAGAAAAGGAGATGGAAGCTGTAATTTCCCTGATTATATTATATTACATCAACTACCTTATAAAATTATCATATCATAATCCATAAACCTATGTAAATAGTATTTACGTCAATTAAAAGGACACTTGTCTGTTTATGCTGTCCTTACATCATACCGCCATCTGCTGGTCAATAAGCAATTAGCGGTCGATTTGAATGCTGGGTTTAGGAACCGGAGGCTGGATGAAATTCTCAGGTTCTAGGTTCTGAGGAGTTGAAGTAAATCCTAAAGAGTGACTGAGCGGTTCTTTTCTATTTTACCTGAGACCCATTATTCTGTTAATACATTTGAACACAGGCACAAAGATGTTCATAAGCTAAATGTGTGACCAGTGACTAAATCTTGGACGCATTCATCCAGCCCCCATCTATCCAGACTCCCTCCCATCTACCTCTCGATGCGTCCGTCCGTCCATCAGTGTCTCACATACGCTGTCTCCGTGCTTGGCGGCTTCATATGAGCTGGATTAGCTCTATTCGGAATTCTTTTTCACCTTTAAATTGGAATTAAACTTCTCAATCCATCGCTTGTTTGTGGTATGGCTGCATATATTTTAGGTGTGCTTGGTGCTTTATTAAATATATGATTGCCAAGCTAATTAATACATCCATCGTTTCAAAGAGTTGTCATGTTTTCCGCTGGTGGGAACACTTGGGATGTGCTCGCAGCTCATTTCCATACAGTATGCAATACGTTTTTGTTACCTGTCAACACTCGGCTGTGCATCTCATCTCCAGAACCCACACACGTCACCTGATGGGACCTCGGCACTCTCTGGACACCTGCCTTTCTCCCCTTCTTCCAGCCATGCAACAGCATTTCTGTCCTCGGGGGCATCACACACAATTTTGTGTGTGTACAGGATGTATGTGTGTGCTCATGAGGGTGAGTGCACGTGCACACACGTGAAGGTCACAGGACCTTGGGCGCCAGGCTAGAAGTCCCCTGGCTCTGACGCCCTTCTCACCCAGGGGCACTGGAACGACAGACACCAGCGCTACAGCGCCAGCCTTACGGTGTTTGGGGACAGGGCATCCTGCTCGAATGGCTAGTCTTTATCCACTGACCATCTCCAGCCCTGCCTGGCTCGTTCCTCACAGTGCAATGTCCTGCAGGCTCATATGCTTTGTCATAAATAGCAGGTCTTCCTTCTTCTGTGCTGCTCGGGATGACCTTGAACTTGCATCCTCCTGCTTCAGCCTTCCAAGTAGCAGGGATTCCGTGTATTAGACACCAGCCCTAGTGATTTCCTCATTTTTAAAGGCTGAGTTGCATCCCACTGTTTGCCTGTATGTCCAAATACCTCAAATTTTCCTTATCAGTTCTGGTGTCCACAGACCTTCAGTTTGTTTTTACATCTTGGCAAGTATAACTGCAGCAAAGACGAGGGGACTTGTACCTTTTTTATTTTTGGCATGTGTGTACATGTGTGCATGCATGTGAAAGACAGAGGTAGACGTTGGATGTTGTCCTTAACCACTCCCCACATCACTTTGTTGAGACAGGGTGTCTCTCTGAACCCCGAGCTACCAATTTAGCTAGCCAGCAAATCAGAATGGGTGCAGGAGATCTGAACTCAAATTTTTTTTATTTATTCATTTTCAAGCAGAGACACACACACACACACACACACACACACACACACAGAGAGAGAGAGAGAGAGAGAGAGAGAGAGAGAGAGAGAGAGAGAGAGAGAGAGAGAAATCCGGGGTCACCACCTTGTGGATCCGGCTTATGTGGGTCCTGGGGAATTGAACCCTGGGCCTTAGGCACTG
This sequence comes from Zapus hudsonius, assembly GCA_004024765.1. Taxonomy (NCBI): domain Eukaryota; kingdom Metazoa; phylum Chordata; class Mammalia; order Rodentia; family Dipodidae; genus Zapus; species Zapus hudsonius. The sequence goes on from PVHP010019854.1 coordinate 22,988, forward strand.
GAGGCAAGTTCCTTAATCGCTGAGCCATCTCACCAGCCCCGAACTCAAATTTTTATGTTTGCCCAGCAAAGCACTTCCTTACCGGAGTCATATCCCCACCAGATCCCCCAGCTGTCTCTTCTTCATGTTGATTTTGTTTCCATTGGATACATTTTGTATTATAAGGTAGTGCTGTGGCCTTCTATGATGGCCACATTAGCTTCCATTTCCATTGGCAGCGTTTCCTCTCTGCATAACAAAGCCAGCGTTTGCTGCCCTTAACATTCTGACGGTGTGTTAGGTGGTTCCTTACTCTGCTTTTAATTTGCATTTCCTGATTATTAGGGACGCTTCCACTTTCCCACATACCCATCAGTCATTTTTATGACTTTTGGTTAGTTTTTGTCTTCTGCCTTTAAGTTACATGTTGGGAAGAAATGCATTCATGGAATTAATGTGACTTGATTCTTTCATTTGTTAAAAATAAAACATATGGAAACAGCCAGGGCGAACAAGAAGACAGTGCACAGTGGGGAAGTGAGAATGAGGAAGACACCTGAGTGTCGGTTATAAGGAATGACCTTGGAAATATTTCTGCACTGCATTGATGCAGCATTACCCACCTTTTGGTTTTCTGTTTGTTTGATTTGATTTTCCTTTTTGAGACCGGGGTCTCATGATATCACAGCCTGCTTTGAAATCGAGATCCTCCTGCCTCTGCCTTCCCCAGGTGTGAGTCACCATCTGGCTACCACTTTGCTTCCAAGGAGCTCATAGTGTTGTGGCCTGTGAAATGACTAATTCAATTCTGTACGAACAGACAAAGATGCCTTCTTTTTTCTCCTTTTGCCTGCACTACCAAGTAGTCTACCACAAAGCCACAACCTTATGTTCGACAAATAGAGCCCTTAAAAATAACTTTGTCGGGCTTGGGAGATAGCTCAGAGGTTAAAAGCACTTGCCTGCAAAGCCTAATTGCATGGGTTCAGTATCCACATAAAACCAGATGCACAAAGTGGCACATGTGTCTGGGATTTGTTTGTAGTGGTAAGAGGCCCAGGTGTACCCATTCTCTCTCTCCTCTCTCTGCTTGCAATTAAAAAAATATTAAAAATATATTTGTGTCTTCCAAACTATGGAAGGAGAGTTGCGATAACAAGGAACCGTTCCAGAATAAGAAAGAGCTTTGAGTCATGAAACACGTTGTGGAAGGTTCAGAAATGGGCAGGAAACTCAAGAGAGAGTCAGGGGATCTCAGAAAGAAAGGAAACCCAGATATGCCATTACCTAAGAAAATAATACAAAATCATTTCTCAAAACTCAGTGACTTTTCAGATTAAATAAACCTACTGAGTAGACCAGAGTGAAAATCTGTAATACATAGAATATTAAGATATTATTTTCCTTTCTTTCTATTTTTCTGAACTTCATAGTATTTTTCTAAGCAGCATGGATGGTTTTCATGATAACAAGATACACAACAAGACTGCTAATCAGGATACAATTCCAAAAATAAACTTAGGCCCAGGTGTGGTAGCACATGCCTTTAGTCTCAGAAGAGGTAGAGGTCGGAGTATTGTCCTGAGTTTGAGGCCAGACTGAGACTACAGAGTGAGTTCCGGGTCAGCCTGGACTAGATGAGACCCTTCCTCAAAAAAACCAGAAAAATAAAATGAGCTTAGGTTAATTTTAATGAGAACTTTTGCTTTTGCAGATTAGCATACTGGGGCTGGGGAGATGCCAGTGGATAACCCTTGCAGTGTGTTACAGTTACCTTCTTCTCATTGCTGGCACAAAGGACCCAAGCAAGAGCAGGAAAGGGTTTGTTGTGGCTTACAGACTCAAGGGGAAACTCAATGATAACAGGGAAAAACAGTGGCATGGGCCGAGGCTGGACATCACCTCTTGGCCAACATCAGGTGAACAAGAGCAGCAGGACAGTGTGCCCGAAACTGGCAGGGGAAGCTGGCTGTAATACCCAACAATACACAGCCTCCAGGATGCTCCACTTGCCGGGGACCTAGCATTCAGAATGCATGAGCTTATGAGGGACACCTAACTCAAACCAGCACACTGTGCAAGTGTGAGTACTTGAGATAAGATCCCAGACCCCATAGACAAGCTGGATGCTATAGCAGACACAGAGCTACTCTAGCAGGAGAATGTGCTGGAACTTTGTGGGCTCTCTGGTCTGTCAAATGCAGTGAACAACAGGAGAGCCTGATTCAACAAAGAGGAAGGTGAGGACTGTCACCCAGAAGCTTTGCTTTGAACTCCACACACACACACACACAGAGAGAGAGAGAGAGAGAGAGAGAGAGACAGAGACAGAGACAGAGAGAGAGAACAAGAGCAGAGACCCTGTGCAGTTCCCACACAGTCAACAAACACAAACATAAAGCAAATGTGAAGCAAAGGGCAGGAGTACCTGGGACACATCAACAATCATGTTAAATAGTGAGACAAAAGCTACTCTCAGTCTTTGCTAAAAATCAAAATCTAGAGTGGCAATGTTTAGAAAAGACATAACCAAAAACAAATAACAGGTCTGGCGAGCTGACTCGTTTGCAAGCATGAGGGCCAGAGGCCACTACAATTGGAGACTCTCCAGATCCTACATAAAAGCTGGCTGTGGCCACACACACCTACAACCCCAGTGGAGACCAGAGAATCGCTGGGGATCTTGAACAGCAAGCTCTGGAATGCTAGGCCTGGTTTCCACCGCCAGGATTGCAAAGCCAACCGACCAACCCAAAAAATGCAAGGCCATTTTCTTTTTATGGATTAGGGGAAGTTTGAAATATACATCAGCATAGCATTTTCTGTAGGCACTGTAAATGCTTATGATCCAGGCACTATGTCACCCAGTCCTTAGGCCAGTTCCATCACTGCCCCCAGGCCATCACCATCCCTCCCTTCCTCCCCCACCCATCGCCTTACTCCTTCTGTTGAGCTTTGCTCATACTAAGAAAGCACTGTGCCACTGAGCTATTCCTCTATCCTAACATGCTGTTTTGGTTTTTTACTGGGGTTTTGATCTTTTGGGAAATTATTTTTGTGAATGACAAACTTCACCTTTCAGCCAGCTGTCCCAGTGACTTCTTTGGCCTACTGATTTGAAAACATGTTCCAGATTCCCAGATATGCCGGGGTCTACTTCTGAGCTCAGCACAAATGCATGTAATCTCTAGCCATGGTACTTACTCAAAGTCTCAACAGTAACTCTCCCATGCCTGTCTCTTTACCCACACTGCACCGTAATCTTCACACTTCTCACCGAATTTTCCATTCCATCTGTCTTAATAATCACCCTTGAGGATCTGGCAACCAACATTTCTAAGCTACATTTCTTAATCTCTCTTCCATAACACTTTGTTTTCTTCTTAAGAAGTATTCTGCAAACGTAACATGCGTCACCATGTGGTGTTAGTTTTATTGTCATTTGACTCCCGTTGCTCTTCCTGTAGGGATGGATCCAGGTATCACTCACCTTTGTCACCCTAGTGCTTACCATGCAGTAATCAAATGATTGTCATTTGTTGAAATAAACACTACATATGTGCTTGCCATGTAACAAATATCAGGGAACTGGTGTTGTAGCTTAATTCTCATTTCTGTGACAAAGAACCTGAACAAAGTCAGCTTGTGGAAGACATGGATTTATTTTCACTTACAGACTTGACCAGAAGTTCCATGATGGCAGAGAAAACAATGGCATCGAAGAAGCTGGACATCACCTCAACTCCAGCCCTGTAAACAGTGGCAGGAAGGGGTGCCAGAAACTAGCCCAGGGAAGCGGCTTCTACCCCATAAACCCGCCCACAACAACATACCTCCAACCAGGTTCCGATTCCCAAACTCCCTTCAGACATTCAGACCACATTATGTTTATGGGGTTTACCTGAATCAAATCACTAAAATCCACGCCTGGTCCCCATCAAATGATAACCATTCATGATGTAAAAATGCAATGCATTCAGCTCAAATTTAAAAATTTCAACAGTTTTTATCTATTCTAATGATATTCAAACATTCCATAACCAAGGTCTTTCAACTGAGTCATAATACAAAAAAAATATTTAAAAACTTTTAAAAGGCACAGAACATTCACACTGAAAAAAATGGCATTGGGCATACAGAGGTCGATTAAACTAATACAAGATTTAAAAAACAGGGCAAACATCAAACTCTAAGCCCAAGTTGCATAATGACCAGTAAAGGGTCTTTGGAGCTTGGGTCAATATTAGTTCATTTTCTGTTGCTATTGTGAAGGTTTCAGGCAAGTTCACAGACTCCAGGCCTCACCCCCGCCCTCCCTGAGTGGGAGGTGTCTTGCTGAGCTCAAGCCTAGATGCTAAAACTGATCGGTCAGGTGTGGACCAACCAGCTGTCTCTCTGACTTGCCTGGCAGGTCTTTAAACATCACTGGAACAAAGTCAGCCCTCTCTTCCCTCCATATGGCTTCCTAGAAGGAGGACTTCGACATTTCCAGGCCTTAGGTAAGCAAGGCCTTCCCTCCCCACAGCCTATGGGGTGGGGGTGGGGGGCTGGATTTCTTTCCCACGTGAACCTTTTCTTCTCATGATATTTCCTTCTTTTGCTTGTTTAGCTGAACAACACAGATTTTGCTAAAACCTCTCCCACGTGTTCTTTCTACACAGGTGACTGGAGATCTCTATAATTTCCCATTTTCCTTTAAATAACGTCTCCACTATACTTTATCCTCTGGTGGTCTATAATTTAATTCTTAAACTTTATGGACAAGAATTCGGGTACTCCTTAAGTTCTGAGGAGCATTAGTTCCAATCCCCAGCTCCCCTGTTACACTACGACGAAATCAATATCTGAGGCTGAGCGCTTTACAAAGAAGACAGACTTATTGAGCTCCAGGCTTTAAAGTTCAAGATCAGGAGGCTTCCTCTCTTCTATAATGTTCACATGTCAGGGCCTCATGGTGGGCAGCATCCCAGCAAAAGAGAAGAGGCCAGAAACATTCAGGGCCAAGTTGTTCATTCTTTACATAACGACCTTTCCTGCTATTATCCAGGTTCATGGCACGAGTGACCCAACGACCCTGCACCAGGCCCTGTGTCTTAAGGTGCTGTGACCTCAGTATTACCACCCAGACGGCCGGCTCCCTAGCCACCTGCTCTAGGCCCTGTATCTAGAGGGTGCTGCTATCTCACACACAGAAGACCGGGTTCCCTAACCACCCTGCACTAAACCGTGTGTCTAAAGGTGCAGCACCACACTGAAGACCCTACTCCCTAACCAGCCTGCACCAGGCGCCATGTCTCTAAGGCCCTGCCACCTCCCAGCACCACATAGGAGACCAGGTTTGGAGGTGCACTCACACCATGCCCAAATCATGGGGTCCTTGAGAAAGAACGACGCCGAGTGTGGGCACTCACCTTGAAGTGTGTCTCGCCTGCTCATGAAGCCAGGCCTGGGTGAGCATGATTGCCTCTGGGAGTTCTCTATCTCCCAGCACTTGCGTCCATTTTCGTGAACAGGGGCCACCTTCAGATGACCCTCATCTGTTTGCAGATATCACGGCCCTTCACTGGACGTTGTCCTGGGAAGAAAGTCTGAGGGTCCATCCAAAGGCCTCTTGTTCTGAAGGAAACCTGCGATTTGTGGGGTTCCTTTAGCTTCTGTTTTTACTGGCTAGGTTTTCTCTCATACTTCCCTTTGGTCTCATAAAAAATGCATCTGTTCCAATTACTCTTAAAATATTGCCATTTATTTCATGTGCCATACTTTTCACTCTTTAAAAACGTACAACCCCCGACGTTTAACATGTTCACAAAGTTGTGTCATCATTGCTACTGCTTAATTCCAGAACGTTTAGGTGGCATCACTTGTGATGTCTGGATGTACAGTGGCCCCAGAGGTCCATGAGGTGAAGGCCTCGGCCTCAGAGCGGTGCTTCTGAGAGGTGCTTGGATCTAGAGGGTGCTGCCTTCATCAGTGAATGAAGCCACTGATGGATTCAGGGTTGAGAGGCCACTGCGGACGTCCCCGGACCTCTCTGTTCTTACGTTTCCCAGCTAATGAGGTGATGCTCTCTGCCATGACGTTCTCATTGCCTCATTCTCAGAGCACTGTGACACCAGCCAGAACAAATCATAGTCTTCTTGTTTTTGTTTGTTCGAGGAAGGGTTTCACTCTAGCCTAGGCTGTCCTGGAATTCCTCTGTAGTCCCAGCCTGGCCTCCGACTCACAGCAGTCTCCCTATCTCTGCCTCCCAAGTACTGGGATTAGAGACCTGGCCCATTAGTCCTTTAAGTTGATTTCCTTAAGTACTTTGTAACATTGACAAGACTGAGTTACAGTTGATAAAAGAAAATTTCCCTCCTTTAGAAGTGATTTCTTTCTGCACTCTCTGACAACTATCTGTTTTCTCTCTTTTGATTCATCTATTCTAGACATTTCATATAAGTAGGATTATTGTTATAAATAGCTTTACCATTGCTGCTATGAACATTCAAAACAAACACAGTTTAGGGGAGAAAGGGATTTATCTCAAGCTTACAGATCCAAGGGAAGTTTCATCCGTGGCAGAAGAAACTCCTTCCATACATTCAAGCAAATAGAAACCATTTTCAGCCAGCAAACACCAAAAGCAACAAGGACAAACCAGCATCAAGCAACAGGGACCCCCACAGAGCTCGGACTTCTCTGCTTGCCTTTGGGCTAGAAATTCAGATCTGCCCCAGTGACACCTTAGGGCTGGGCTCCAGGATCCACCCCCAGTGACACCTCCTCCAGTAGGTGCCTGGAGATCCAAGTTATAAGCTTAGTAAAACACCAAGTCTATGGGACATACATTCTAACTACAATTATATAATGTGTAGCTTTTGGTATTTGTCTTCTGTTTTTTCTTTTAGCAGAATTGTTTTCAAGATTGCTCCTGGATGCTAAGTCAATCAGAACTTCATTTATTTTTAGGCACAGTAATGTTCCATTGTGTGGATATGGAATATTTCATTTGTTCACTCAGCGGTTGATAGATATTAGATGGCTCTTACTTTTCACTGCATCTTACTCTATTCTATGTTGGTGTAACACATTACTCAATGCAGGGTAATGTGTAAAGAAAAGAGGGTTTTCCAGGCGTGGCTATGCACGCCTTTAATCCCAGCATTCAGGAGGCAGAGGCAGGAGGATCACTGAGTTCAAGCCTGGGCTAGAGTGAGACCCTACCTTGAAAAACAAAACCAAACACGTGTATGTGAAAGGAAAGAGATGTATTTATTGGGTTTCTTCATTTGGCTCATAGTCCTGGTGACTTGCAAGTCTGACCAGTGTGCTAGGGTATCCTGGGTACCCTCCTTGGCTGCATCACAGCAGCGCAGAGGGAAAGGTTCCAGAACCCCTGAGCGTTGGCACACCGAGAGGGTTAAGCTTCCAGTACGTGAGCTTTGCAGTGGGTAAACCATGTCCAAACCATAGTGCACATGTTATGTTTTACTTTTGGGAGCGGCTTACTAACTTCTTCATATGCTCGGGCCCACTTCTGTGTTCCTTTTCTGTCCCAGCCCCCTCATCACTCCGCATAGGAAACTGCTCGGAGGCTGACTCCTTGATGAAGACACCCTCTATGTGTTGCATTTGGGACTTGAAATTATTTTTTAATTTGTCCTTCTGTCCAGAGACTGAAGGGGGCTGTGTGAGCAGCACCTTCCAACGCCTGGGTGTCCAGGGCATCTGGTGAGTGAGTGCCTCATAGGACATGTGTCATTCTTTGTGTGTTGCGATTACAAGAACTGTAGGAGGACCTGCAGGAGCATTTGTACAGTCGGAGGCAATTGCTAAAGATGATTGGCTGAGATTCTTTGTTCCTTTCTGTTAAGAAGGAGTAGGAACTACATTAGTTACTTTTACTATTCCTGTGACCAAATGCCCTATAAAAGCAACTTAAAGAACGGTTTCTTTTGGATCACAATTTGAGGGTACATACAGTCCCTCGTGGCAGGTAAGTTATGGCTGAGGGAATATGAGGCAGCTGATCACACTCAGTCCACAGTGAAGAAGCACACAGAGACGAATGCTGGTGCTCTGCTTGCTTTCTCTGGGACTCTAGCCCATGGGATGATACCACTCACTGTTCTGTTTAACCTCTGTGGAAACTCCCTCAGAGACACAAACAGGGGTGTGTTTCCATGGTGATTCTAAATCATATCAATTGGACAAGCGGCATCTTTTTCTTTCTTGTTTAAAGGTTGAGCTGTGTAGACCTGCCTTTAACTTGCACCCTCAGGTGTGTGCCACCAGAGCTTGCTTAAGTTCCTAACTATA
>PVHP010019855.1:0-30261 GCA_004024765.1 Zapus hudsonius
GGGGGGAAAGGGCTGGAGAGATGGCTCAGCAGACAAAGGTGCTTGCTTGCAAATCCTGCTTGTCAGGGTTCAATTCCCTAGCACCCCTGCCAAATAGAAGGTAAAGTGGCACGTGCATCTGTGATCCCAAAGCACCCACAATAGTGGGGGAGGAACTAGAATATTCTGCAGCCTATGGTCCAGCCAGCTAGATTGACATTTCATTGCAGCCTGGTAGTTTGTTTACAGTGGCAAGAGACTTCATCTCAAAGGCGGAGCACAGGGCTGGAGAGATGGCTCAGTGGTTCAAGATGCTTGCTTGCAAAGCCTGATGTCCTGGATTTGATTCCTGCCCACGTAAAGCCAGATGCACAAAGTGGCGCATGTATCTAGAGTTCACTGTCCCTTTTCTCTCAAATGAATAAACAATACTTAAAATAAAAAGGTGGGTCACAGATACCTTGAAGTTGTCCTCTGACTTTCACAAGCTCGCTGTGGTATGGGTGCCCCACCCCCACAAATATATGTATGTATACATATATTCTTTTTGGGGGGCCTGAGAAGATGGCTCTGTGGATCAAAGCACATGCCACAGGCACGAAGAGCTGAACTCAGTTCCCCAGAACACATGTCAAGGACAAGTGTCTGTAACCCCAGCATGCCTATGGCGAGATGGGAAGTGGAACAGGAAACTCCCTGGAAGCTCATGGGCCAGGTAGGCTGGCCCACACAGCGGTGACAAGAGACCCTGCCTCAAACAAGGTGGGAGATTGTTCTTTGACCTTCACGTATACAAGCACTCACACACAACACATATACAAAGTTTACAAACAAAACAACAACAAAAAACTCTTTTCATAGCCCCTAGTAAAAAAGCCTCCTCACATCCTTCCTTCAGCCTGCCCTGTTTTATGTGGCAAACTTTATTGTAACGTCCTAAGATGGGGGGGGGCATGCAGCCACTTGAGGGTGTCTTGAAATTCTAAGCAGCCAAGAAATCCCAAGGCCTTCTCTGTGTCTTTCCATGGTGAGTAGCCTTGTGTTGAGAAGGAGAAAGAAAAAGTCAATTACATAACACTGTTCTTTGGAAAGCCTAGGTGTCTACTTATCCCTTGAAGGTGGGAACCACTTAATCATTACTAGTTGTCATGGTTTGATCAAGGTGCCCCCCACAAACAAATGAATGTGTTCTGATAGATCGATCCTCAGCTGATGGCAATTCGGGAATTAGAACCTCACTAGACCTGTGTTGCTGGGGTGGGCTTATGGGGGTTATAAGCCAGCTTCCCCTTGCTAGTATTTGGCACACCTTCCTGCCGCTGTTTGCAGTGCTGTGGCAGAGGTGATGTACAGCCCTCTGCTCATGCCATCGTTTTCCCTGCCAGGATGGAGTCTCCCCTCGAGTCCGTAAGCCAAATAAACCCATTCCTCCACAAGTCACTTTTGTTTGGGTTCTTTCTGTGCAGCAACTAGAAAGCTGACTGCAACACTAGTCATGCCAAATAATACAAAATTACCAAAATTGCCATACCTTGGAATAGTGACAGAGACCTGTGATATAACTGTGGTGTGGCCAAAGCCAGGGGACCTCCTATTTATTAATGACTTATTGGCACAAATCATTTCCCCTTAGTCTCCTGTAAAGCCTCAAAGCTGATGACAGAAAATATATTTTCCTTCTTGGATGGAGAAGATTCAAACAGCTCGGCATTCCTTGAGTGGCTGGACTCATCAATATTACATGAGAAGAACAAATTTCATCCCTTGAGCTGGGCCCCTCACTCACCATTTATGGGGTTCTTACCTATTCATGTTGAAGGAGAAGATATCTTGTTGTATTTCTGATATAGAGCCTTGAATTCTTTAAAGGAAAAAAAGCAGACAGTTCTAAGAATGGCTTAGAAAAGCCAGGGAGTGGCCAGGAATGGTGGTACACATCTTTCATCCCAGCACTTGGGAGGCAGAGGTAGGAGGATCACAGTGAGTTAGAGGCCAGCCTGAGACTACAGAGTGAATTCCAGGTCAGCCTGGGCTGGAGTGAGACCCTACCTCAAAAAACCAAAAAATAATAAATAAATACATTTAGAGTTTGTTTGCAGGAGCTGAAGACACCAATGTTTCCATTCTCTCTCTCTCTCTCTCTCTCTCTCTCTCTCTCTCTCTCTCTCTCTCTCTGTGCTTGAAAATAAATAAAGCATAAAGAAATTTTTTAAAGTGGCCCAGGACGACTGTGCTACAAGACATCCCTCGCTGTTGGGTGCATCGTGTCTGTGAGCTTTGTTTACCTTAGAGGTGCTTCTTTGGGGGACTGTGCTAGCTCACATATCTAGTGGCCTAGGAGTGAGACTCCAGGCTGAACGCTGGCCAACTCCACTGGGCCTGTGAATACAAGAGTGCCCATGTGGGCTGGGGACATGGCTCAGTGGGAAATGCATAAGGACCTGAGTCCAGATGCCCACACACATCTAAAAGCAGGTGTTGGTAATCTCAGTTTGGGGGAAGCAGAGGAGGAGGATTCCAGGTGTTCACTGGCTGGCTAGCTGAATCAGTGAGCTCCATGTTTACCGAGACTGTGTCTCACAAGAATGAGATTCTGCAACTGAGGAACATGCCTGACATGATTGTCTGCCTCACACATACAAACACCCCCCACACATGCACGCACAAATAAATAAGAAGACTACCCCATGATGTTCTTCTCTGGTTGCCACAGGGGAGCCCATGGGAAACCATACATGTGCATACACCACCCATGCAAAAAAAGTTTAAAATAAAGAGAGTGTCCACGTGCCTGCCAGTCCATCTCCGATGTCTTGCGCTCGTAGTGGGGTTTGCGGTCACACAGCCTTTTCAGGATGCCCTGATTCTCCATAGTGATTTTCACTAGCTCGCGGTTCCTCGCTTCTCTGTTTAAACTGAAAAATGCAGAACAAGGGTTAGGGTGAGGAAGAAAATGTTTCTTGGGCTGGAGAGATGGCTCAGTGGTGAAGGCATTTGCCTGCAAACCTAATGACCCAGGTTTGATTCCCCAGGACCCAAGTAAAGTCAGATGCACAAAGTGGCGCATGTGTCTAGGATTCATTTGCAGTGGGAAGAGGCCCTGATGAACCCATTCTCTCTCTCTCTTTATGCTTGCAAATAAATAAACAAATAAATGAATTTTTAAAGGGCCAGCCTATACTACTGCAGACTTGGTCATCTTTAAAACAACAGCAACAACAGCAACAACAACAGGATTGGAAGTACTGGTTTCCATCATGGGGAAGGAGTTGTCTAAGGATAAATCACAAATGACTGGTGAGAACTGTTAGTTTATCTCACTCCCCTTGGCTTTCGGGTTTATTTTAGATATACCAGTGGATAGGGAAGAAATTCTCCCATCACTGTCTCAAATTCTTTCCCTTGCATATACTTTTGTAGCCCTGATCACATTGCATTAGTATTACATAACGCTTCCTCTCAGACCATGAGTCTGTACGTTACTGCATCGCTTTATTCCTGGTACCTAGCACAGAATAGTTGAGCCAGGAATAGTTGTGGAACTGATTATACAAGTGTTATACCATAGTTTCAGTGGTGGTGCTATATCTGATGTCTGGATACTCTCCAAATTCATGTGCTGAAATCCTAACTCCTAAAGTGATGTCATTAAAAGGTAGGGCTTTGGGGAAGTCTGAAGAGTCAAGGAGATAGCTCAGTGGGTCAAGTGTTTTCCCCACAAGCCACACATGCACAAGAACCTCTGAGCACAGATCCCCAGTACCCATATTAAAATGCCCAGCATCAAGGCTAGAGAGATGGCTCAGCAGTTAAGGCGCTTGCCTGCAAAGCCTAACAACCCAGGTTCAATTCCCCAGTACCCATGTAAAGCCAGATGCACAAAGTGATGCATGCATCTGGAGTTCGTTTGCAGTAGCTGGAGGCCCTGGTGCACCTATTCTCTCTCTCTCTCTCTCTCTCTCTCTCTCTCTCTCTCTTTCTCCTTGCAAATAAATAAATAATTTTTAAATGCCCAGTATTGTGTGTGCACCTGTAATCCCAGCACTGGGAGGCAAAAACAGAGAACCCCTGAGGTTCACTGAGTAGCTAGTCTAGCTGAATCTGTGAGCTCTAGGTTCAGTAAGAGATTCTATTTCAAGGAATAAGGTGAGGAGCAACTGAGGAAGACACCTGGTGCCAGTGTCTGGTCTCTACATGTACATGCACACACATGCAATGCACCTGTAAACATACGTGGGCCTACATGCATATAAGCACATGCATAAAACACATACCACACACACACACACACACACACACACAGCTTTAAAATAAATCTTCCAATGTTCACATTAGCACATGCCAGAGCCCCTATGATATACACCAGCCTTGTCTCCTGTTGTCTGTTTTCACCCTCTGGGTTTAGGGAGAGAACTATATACCAATGTGTGCCATGACCTATAGAAGAAGTCACAGTTCAAATCCTGAGACTAGCTGGGACCCAGAGGTTCCTAGAGGCCACACTAAGTGAGCCTTCAGACCCTGAACTTGGGTGTTGGCTTTTTTAGCCAACTTTTGTGGGAAATGCCTGTTTTGACCTATTCAATAAAGGAAGAGGATATGAGGTCTTAGCTACACAGCAGACAGGATGTCCTCCAGGGACTGCTTCCAGCTAAGGACCCTAGAAAGGTGAACTGAATTCTTCTCACTAGTTTTACTTTCTAAATTATTATTAATGGCTTTTTTCTTTTTTGAGACAGGGTCTCACTGAAGCTCAGACTGTCCTGGACCTCACTAGGTAGCTTAGGCTGCCCTTAAATTCACATGATTCACCTACCTCAGCCTTCAAATAAGCCACTATGCCCAGCTTATTTGCTTTTATTTTTCTAAAGGCTGTAAACTCTATTTTTTCATGTTCTCAGGGCCCCTGTGTAAACAGACAAAAGCTTGGCAGATGTAGGCCAAGAAACCATGGCATTGAGTATTTATATATACATCCAAATTTGAAGAGAAAACGTATTTCTTGAGGTTTCAACTGCTGTAATAGATATAAAAAAATAAAAACCTGTTGCAAAGTTAAAAAACATAAGGCCTAGAGAGACTGCTCAGTGGTTAAGACTCTTGCCTGCAGAGCCTAATAACCCAGCTTCGATTCCCTAGTACCCACGTAAAGCCACATACACCAAATGCCAAATGCATCTGAGTCTGCAGTGGCTGGAGGCCCTGATGTACCCATCTTCTCTGTCTGTCTCTCTTCTCTCTATCTCTCTCTGCTTGCAAATAAATAAATAAATAAATAAATAAATAATATTTAAAAAAATAAAATAAAGAAGTCTGGGAAAGACTTCTTGTTCCTTCTCCCATGAGGTTCCAAAGAAAGATGGCTGCCTGTGTAGCAGAAAGTGGCCCCTCACCAATACCAACACCAAATTTCCAGACCCTTGATTTTTCTTTTCCCTAGCCTCCATAACTTTGAGAAATCAATTGCTCTTGTCCGCAAGTCCGTAAATCACCCCACTTATAGCGCCGGGCCCGCATGGCAAATGAGAAATCGAAGGGAGTGCTGAGAAGAGTGAGATCCAAGGTGGATCTTTAACCCCAGACACATTCTTGATCATCCCAGGGTGAGCTGTACCTTAGTTTCCCTCATGATAACTTCCCTCAAGTGATCCTCTTGCATGTCACTGAAAACCCCAGGGGACAGTCAAATTGGGCTTCCTAAGAAGGAGACACCTACCTTTTAGAAAGGTATTCATTCCAGCAGTCCACCTTGGCTGGGCCACGATGGGCATTGGCGATTTTCTGACACAGTTGCTTATTTTCAAATTCGATTTTGTCGATTTTCTTTTGTTCTCCCTGGTGAAAAACCCCACCCACCAAGCGCCACGATGACATCATCACTATGCTGTTCCCACAAAAAATAGCTGAGCATCACCCTCCCAATGGGTCTATAGGAAAAAGCCACAATTGATAGCCCGGGGCAGAGCTTAGGAAACTGGGGGTGCTGAATATGGGTGGGGCAGGATATTAATATATTTTGGGGTTAGGTGGGTATCTAGAAAGCTCTGGGGAAATTGAATCTCTTTAGGACAAAGATAAAAGTCAATAAAATATGCCCACAGGTGCAAGAATAAATACCTGGAGTTTGCTCAATTTTAAAATGTAATGTGTGTGCGCCATTGGAGGTTTGGTGTCTACAGCAGGCTTCACTAGAGAAGAAAAGAACAATATTATATACAGCACAAGCATCCTAGGAGCAACCTTAGTTTACTTTTTGAGACAGGGTCTCAGCCCAGGCTGGCCTGTAGCAAAGGATGACCTTGAACTTCTGATTCTCCTGCTGCCACTCCCAGTGCTGGGGCTACACACTTGGTTTATGGGGTTATGCACTTGGTGATCAAACCTAGGGCTTCATGCATGCTAGGCAAGCACTCTCCCAGACCACAGCCCTGACGAATGAACATTAACAATTTTGAATTCTGACTGTGATCCAATCTAGCAACTTTGGTTGGATTTAATTTCCCAAACCAACGTCTCGGAAGAGTTTTGAACAGAAACTAAAGAATGGTGAGGGTTAGCAAAAGTAACATTCTTAGAGATTTCCATGAAATCATCAAAGTCATAGCCCTTTCCATCCAGTGAAGGAGCCTGTCTCTTATCCCTTCCCATCTATTGGCCACTGAAGTCTTTTCCACTTTGCCTCTAAGGACTGTGAAGTGACTCAGTCACATGGACTCCCAGGTGAAAGACAGATTTCATCATTGATAAAAATGTCCTCCTGACCAAGCTCAGCTGATGAGACCATATCATTCCAAAGCAAGGCATTTGGTGGGGTTTCCTGTCACTATCTCTGTGCTGGACCCTTCCAGAACCCCGAATGGCAGAGCCCCTTCCCAACTGCCCACATACCTATTTGTATTCTATTCTTGTGCAATAGGTAATGGCCAAAGTCCAGTTTTTTCCTGAAGGTTGTGCTTTGCCTGTGATTAGAGACAATAACAGGGTAGGCCAGGTAATCCAGGGAATTGTTCATCTTCGCCTAGTCTCACTTCAGAAATGAGATACCTCAGCTCCTCTGTGAGGTACTTAGTTGTGCCCATGACAGGACGTCATGGTTACCCAGTTATGACATCAGAGGCAGACCTCTGTGAAGGAACAGGAGCAGGAGAGCATGTCTGTCTCTCTCTGGGAATTATTTTAAATTTTTATTTTGAATTTAAACACGTTTGAAGTTGACATAAAATGTGTACATATTGATGGGTTGTGGGAAAATTGGATCCATGTGCTCATTGTGCAGTGATATAATGAAGGTAAGTCGCATTTCTCAACCATTTCTCATTCTGTGTTCAGTTTCTGGTTTTTTGTGATAACGTAGGTCCAAGTAAAGATGAAAGTCATGGGACTCAGAAACTCCCCACCTGCCTGGAATATAGAACTGCTTACATGAGCAGGGAAAGAGAAGGTGTGCTGGAAGGAGATGGGGTCGGCACAGGCATGGCATGCCTCCTGTACACCCTTTGGGCTATGAGCCAAGTGGTATCCATACAAAGTTTTCCTAAAGGTGTACCACCATGTACTTTTCTGGGAAGTGAAAGATTACAATTCCTTCATTTCACAGATGTAGAAGCTGAAGGCCAGAACAGTAACAGTGTTTAAAAACCAAGTGTGGGCTCAGGAAGTGGGTTCTTGAATTCCAGAGACCACGTTTGCCCCTTTGGAGAAGGGAATCTGCCACTTTTCATGGCAACTGGGGAGGGAATCTTTCATTCAGGACAGAGACAGTGGTTTTTGTTGTTATTTTGCTTTTCTCAAGGTAGGGTCTCACTCTAGCCCAGGCTGACCTGGAATTCACTATGTAGTCTCAGGCTGGCCTTGAAATCACAGCAGTTCTCCTACCTCCTCCACCTCCTGGGTGCTGAGATTAAAGCACGCCCAGGTGGACAGTGTGTTTGTATTCAGTGGAAGCTCAGGGAAGGCTGAGCTGCTGACACCATGTGATTCATAGTGATGACATTGCTCCAAGATGGGCTGTGAAAGAGCTTGAGTGACCTTCACCCTAGAACAGGATGTTGTCATTCACAGGTAGAGAGAGGACCAACACTTAATGAGCTCACTTTTAGAGCTGGTGCCTCCTCTCCTGGTCTTCCTCTCTTCTACTCTTCTCTCTTCCCCTTCCCACCCCTTCACTTCCTTTCTGTCTCTCCAAGGCCCCATGTATGCAAGACTGTCCTGGAACTTGCCATATAGCTGAGGATGACCTTGAACTTCTGATTCTCCTGCCTCCACCTCCTGAGTGCTTGGATAATTGGCCTTTGACACCACACCCAGTTTATAAGGTGCTGGTGATCCGACCCAGATTCACTCTAACAATTGAGCACCATCCCCTGACCCTTGAATGTGTTTGAATCTTTCGGATAACCTCTAAGGGTTAGGTTTCGAGTATTCCTTACCCAAATGTTTGGGACTAGAACGATTATGGAATATTTATGTAATGAGACATTTTAGGGGATGGCAACCCAAGTTGAAATACAATTCTTGTATTCTTCATATATACCATATTATATGTATGTATATACACGTTGCATACAATTTTGTACAATATTTTTACTGTACTGTGAGTGCCACCTGTCACAGAAGGTCACGTGGAATTTATTGGCAGTGTGTCTACATTGAAAGTCACGGATTTGGAAACATTTCCGATTTCCAAATTAGAGATGCTCAAACTGTATTATCATTATTATAATTATCATCTTTATTATCACACCTTAGCCTCCCCTTCCTTCCCCCGCCCCCAGCAAACAGGCTCAGATGAAGTAATTTCCAGGGGTCAGAATGGCAAGACTGCCAAGATCCCAATCTTTTAAGCGGGGAGCTGACTCTCAGTGAACTTTGAAAGCTGATGTGCCCCCCACGCCCCCAAGTTCGACTTCTCACTTTGACCTTGGTTAAAAATCCGTCTCCTGAGGTTGGCAGCGCGAGGTGTGGAGCGTTTCTGATACCCGTACGTGTGTGTGTGGAGGGGGGAGACATCAATGCTGCCGGTCTTGCAGCAGCAGGAAGAGTTAGTTCCCGGCGGAACTGGGGTGACCTTGTCCATCTTGAAAAGCGACACCTGGTGTACCATCCGTAATTGTGGCGCTCCGCATTAGATTCGGGGAGGCCAGTGAGCGTGCTTCCCGGTTCATAAAGACGCAGGAACCGCCTTAGCCGTCGGTGGGAGAGGATTCCATGAACCGCTCTTGAGTGGCGACAGTTCCTGGGGTCCCGCACCCCGGGGTCCTGCCGAGCGCGCCCCGGGCCGTGCGCCCTGCGCGCATCCTTGGCGCAGCTCCGCGCGCCCCGCCCGGCGCCCCGCAGCTTCCCGCGCCCGGCGAGCCCGCCTCCGGGGCGGGACGGGGCGGATCCCGGTCCGCCAGCCCCGCCCGGCTGACCCGGTGCTTCTCCCCTCGCTTGCTCCGTCCCGGCTGCAGGACCCGGCCACCGACATGTCGGGCCAGTTCGAGCTCTCGGTGCAAGATCTCAACGACTTGCTGTCTGACGGCAGCGGCTGCTACAGCCTCCCGAGCCAGCCCTGCAACGAGGTCACCCCGAGGATCTACGTGGGCAACGCGTGAGTCCACCGCCCCCGGCGCCCCGCCCACCCGGCGCTGGGGCGGGGGAGCTTGGAGCCAGAGGGGGGCTGGGGGCCCGGCGCCCCCCGCGCGTGGGGCCGAGGGGAGGGACGCCGCCGGGTCCCCGCAGCCCTCCGCGGTTGCGGGGGGACGCTGACACCCGACAGTGCCCGGCCCTCAGTCGCCACCCGCTCGGAGCGTGGCTTTGGGCGGGGTCGAACAGGTGGCCCTCGGTGGCCTGGCGGGTCTCCGAGCCGCGCGTCATGTGACAGCTGCCTGGTTCTGCAGTGAGGTCACCACGGAATGTCTGCCTTCGCTGTCATGGCAACTGGCTGACGTCACAACCCGGGCGTGGAACTTCCCCCCTCCCCCCAGGCCCCTGTAGGGCCAAGTCAGGGATCCGGATACCCTAAGGTATCCTTTCAGGGCACCTGCTCCCGCCGGCCAGATAGGATTAGACTTGGATGGGACGAGTCGAAAGATGACCCTCATCAAAAGCCGAGCCATCGCCTAGAAAAGCCTTTCAACCTTCTTGACACAAGAAAATGCATTTACTTACTGAGTTCTTATCACGTTGGTTTTCTGTCCTTCACACTGCTAGTAAGAATTTCTCTAGCTGGAGAGAACACGAATTAATTATTCCGAAAGGTGTTGAAATACCAAAAGAAAGAATAGATTAAGGTGCCCTACATAGGGACCCATTTGTCAAAGTCCCAGACTCCATGGGCCCACCCCAGGGTCTGCATGTCTAAAACCAATAACCCTTCCTCTCACACAGGAGGGGTTATGAGAACAGGGTCAATGTCTTATTCATGTGTGTATATCCTAGGAACCTGCTGCTTTAATCTTCCAAGGACTGCTACAGAAATGGGGTGGCCATGGAGTTAGAGGGGGTCCTATGGCAGCTTAGGTCTCATCCCATCACTCATTCCCAGTCAGTCGTGCACTGCACAATGCCCATTTGTAGTAGGGATGGGACTGATGATAATGGTGGCCTTGTTGATGGTAAATTAGTATTAGAGAAGGAAGATGAATGGGTGCACTTTTCTGTATTGTCAGCCATGACTAAAATAGTCCCAAGCCAAGACCAAGTTACTGCGAAGTGCTAGGGAACCTTTCCCTACCCTCCATTTACCCAATCAGCAGGTGGGTTTAGAACCTGCGTTTACTTGTAGCTGCTTCCGGTGGTAGCCATGGTGGCAGGTGTGATGAAATCTGACCTTGACTTGGCTGGGGGTTATTCAGCAGGGATCATGGTAACACATGATTTGAGGTTCAGGAAGAGTCCTTAAACTACAAACGCTGAGTTTGTGTCTGCTTTACCAACGAATTCGGATAAATCAAGACTCAGAAGGATAATTTATGAACCATTACAATTTTATTCGGGAATATATGAGGGAGGAGGAGGGAAAATAGATACACCCACGTGGTCTGAGAGCCCATGTGGGAGCTGGGGTTGGGGAGGCTTACCAGGATAGGAACCTGGAAGTTCAGGAGAGATGAACAGCTAACAAAGGCCTTGCCCACCTCCTACGGATTTATGTAGAATCTTATTGTGGTGGGCTTTACCCTCAGACTCAGGTGAGTCCGAGAGAGAGCTGGTCTCTCTCCGAGAGAGAGAGGTCTGGGCTAGCGGCTGGCTGGGCGACAGAGCTGATTGAATGGCTGGATCAGACCCAGAACTCTGGTTCTGCTCAGCTGGAGGGCACGGAGTGCTCCCTCTTTGGGCCTCCCTCCTGACTGGCTACCTAACTCCCCCTCAGCCAGTACCAAGACAGTTCCTCCTCCCCCTGGGAGCCCCAGAAGACAATCTGTACTCCAGCCCTGTCCTATGTGAGCCTCACTCAGGTCCCCGGGTTTCAAGCTGTCGAGGGATGCAGAGGAAGGGAGGAGGAGGGTGGAGGGGCAGAAGCGAAGAGAAAACTCTTTTCAATCCATGTGAGCTTATGTGCACCCCTCTTCCTGTCCTGTCCCACAGAGTTTAAGCTGTCCACTGGGGAACATGGCCCTCTCCTCTCTGCAGGGCTGCTGTGACAGGCAAGGGAGCTCACACAGAAGGAGTAAGCACAAACTGTTGTTTGAATGGGGATGTCTTAGGCTGATATTAATTAAGCCGCTGACCACTCAGACCAGGTAGCTTTGTAATCCCCATCATTCCTTGGGTCTGCTTGCACTTCAGAGAACTTCCGAGATGTAGCTAGTGGCATGTGGCAGAAAGGATCTGTCAGGGGTCTGGCACAAGACACTTTTCACTTGTCACACATTTGTCACCACATATTTGTTCAGTACCTACCATATACTCAGGGACTATAGAGATGCTGGGGGGAGGGGCAGGCCTGAAGCAGACCCAGCACCTCCTTCTAAGAGCTCACAGCCTAGCCCTCTGACCAACAACTAAGTAACCCTTACCAAAAGTCAGGCTCTGTCAACCGAACGGATTCTTATTTAACAGGCAGTAGGCACTGAGAACAGTCCCATTTTACAGAGAGGAAAACTGAGTCACAGAACGGTTAAGGTGGCTTGCTCAAGGTTGCCCAGCTGGTAGATTGGCAGGTTTCATGCCCAGGTACTCTTGACTCCCAGAGTCCATGTTTTGGTTTTCTTTTCTTGGTTTTTATTGATTACGTTCCTCTATGTAGTCCAGGCAGGCTTCAAAATTGTCTTGCTGCCTCTGCCTCCTGAGGCTTCCAGGTTCCTTACCATGATGCCCAATTTTCCAAAGCTTTGTAAGTCCTGGTCTGTACCAGAGCTGGGGAAATACCACAGAGGGTGCTGCAAGGGGAGAGGGTGCACATCTACAGAGAGAATGGGGAAGGTGACAGAATGAAACTGGCAGTCTATTTAGGGAAGCGAACGGCTGGTAACTGGATATGACCCGAGCGAGGGGAGAGCCTGGGTCACTTCCTCACACTGCTGCTGCCTCCCGTCCAGGTCTGTGGCTCAGGACATCCCCAAGCTGCAAAAACTTGGCATCACCCATGTCCTGAATGCTGCTGAGGGCAGGTCCTTCATGCACGTCAACACCAATGCCAGCTTCTACAAGGACTCCGGCATCACCTACCTGGGCATCAAAGCCAATGACACTCAGGAGTTCAATCTCAGCGCCTACTTTGAAAGGGCTGCAGACTTCATTGACCAGGCCTTGGCTCACAAGAATGGTAAGGTGCCTGTACCTAGGAACCAGAGTGGCAGCTTTGACTTGGGTTGTCTTTTTAGAAAGCAGGCTTTAGCAGGTCTCCTGTTTTTAAATTAATTTAATTATTTTATTTTATTGTTTGGTTTTTCAAGGTAGGGTCCTGCTCTAGCCCAGGCTGACCGGGAATTCACTCTGGAATCTCAGGGTAGCCTTAAACTCATGACCATCCTCTTACCTCTGCCTTCCAAGTGCTGGAAGGCATGAACCACCATGCCTGGCTTCTGTTTTTATTTTTATTTTTATTTATTTGATGGTGAGAAAGAGAGAAAATTGTTACACCAGGCTCTCCTGCCACTGCAAACAAACTCCAGGCACATGTGCCACTTTGTGCATCGGACTGGGGAATTGAATCCAGGATATCAGGTTTCGCAAGTAAAGCCATTTCCCCAGCCCAGCAGGTCTCCTTTAGGACATTCTCTTGTTTCTCAGCCCCTGGGTGAGTGACTGAAGGCTTCAAGGTCCTCTCTGCTCACACACCTTATCTTTTTATTTGTTGAGTTTAGAGAGATTTTATTGTATGGATTTTAGAATTTAAAGCACTTTAGTGAAGGAAAGAAGAAAGGCTACAGAGAGCTCCTGGCAGGCTCAGGGTTCCTAGAAATGAGAAAGCCTAGAACTTAAGGAAGGAAGGAATGCAGAGATCTTATCCAAAAGATGACAGGAGGGGATTCCAGGAAATGGAAAAGTTCAGAACTTAAGTGAAGGAAGGAATGCAGAACTTTTGTTGAAAGACAGCAAAGGGGATGGTTCTGGAAAATGGAAAAGCCCCCTTCCCCTATTAAAAATGTGTGTGAAGGTGTGTGTGTGTGTGTGTGTGTGTGTGTGTGTGTGTGTGTGTGTGTGAACAAGAGTATAGAGGGCAACCTTGGGCATCGTTCCTCAGGAACATTATCTAACTTTTTGAGACAAGACCTCTCCTTGGCCTGGAGCTCGCCAGTGAGGTTAGACTGGCTCCAGGGCTCTGCTGTCTTCACCTCCCCAGCACTGGATTATAAGCACATCCCACCATGCCTGGCATTTTTTGTTTTTTATGAGGTTCTGGAAGTCAAACTCGGGTCATGTTTGTGAGGCAAGCGTTTTACCAGCTAAGCTATCTCCCCAGCCTCTCCTTGCTTTGGATTTGACTTTGGCAGAGGGTTCATTTCCAGCCTCCTCCCCCTCACCTCCAGCTCAGACAGCTGCCGTAATGGCAATGGTTTGAGATGTCTTTGATGAGAAGTCCCGAGGTGCTGGTTGGTTCAGCGGTGGCATCTAGCCCAGATTCTTGCCCTCTCATGGTTCCAAGATGGGATCTGGTCACCACAGCTGTATTAGTTACTTCTGTGTGGCTATGACCAAACTAACTGAGAGGACAAAGTTGTAAAGGAATCAAGCATGGTGGCGCACTTGAGGTAGAGGTGGGAGGATCACTGTGAGTTCAAGGCCATCCTGGGACTACAGAGTGAGTGCCAGGTCAGCCTGGGCTAGACTGAGACCCTACCTCAGAAAAACCAAAAAGGAAAAAACAGGTGGGGTGGGGTGGGGAGGATTGGTTGTGGCTCACAGTTTCTGGGGTTTCAGTCTGGTTGTCTTGGCCTGTCCACTTGGGCAGAATATCAGGACTGTGGAAGGGTGTGGAGAGGAGGCTCTTCATCTCATAGACAGGAGACAGGCACACCCTTCAAAGGCACTCTCCTTGGGCCTACTTCCTCCAGCGAGGTCCCACCTCCCAAAGTTTCCACAGCCTCCCCAAATAGCACCAGCGACTGGTCATAAGTGTTCCACACATGAGCCCGTGCGGGCCATGTCATAGGCCAAGATACAAAATCTCAACCAGGCAGAGTGCAGAAGATGCACACCATGTCTTGCTTGCATTTCTGTGTGTGTGCATGGAGCGTTTTGTGTATGTTTATATGTCTGTGGCTGTGTGCATGCCTATGTGTGTGCGGAGGCCAATGGGTCAACATCGAGCCTCTTCCTCAGGTGTTCTCCACCTTTTTCTTTTTACTTGATGTTTTTCAAGGTAGGGTCTCACTCTAGCCCAGACTGATCTGTAACTCACTCTGTAGTCCCAGGCTGGCCTCGAACTAATAGCAATTCTCCTACCTTTGCCTCCTGAGTGCCGAGATTAAAGGTGTGCGCCACCATGCTCAGCTTCCACCTTGTGTTTTAAAATATTTGTGTGAGTCAGGTGCACAAGTGCCGTAGCACACGCATGGAGTCAGAGGACGGCCTTGAGCGATCTCACCTTCCACCTTGTTTAAGGAGGGTCTCCTGTCTCTTACCGCTGTGTATGTCAGGCTCAGCGGCCTGTGAACTTTCAGGGGATTTCCTGTCTCTGCCTTCCATTTGGCTGGAAGCTAGCTGGGATCACAGACGTGTGTGACTATATCTGGCTTCTGACAATCCAAAATCGGGTCACTTACGCTTGCACAGCAGGCACTTTTACCCACTGAGCCACTTCCTCACACATCTACCTTCGTGTTCTTGTTCTTGTTTTTGAGTTAGGTTCTCTCACTGAACCCAACATCCACCAGTTCAGCTAAACTAGCCAGCCAACCAGCCCCCTGGGATCCTCCTGGCCCCTCCTCCCCACAGGCATTTTTATGTAGGTGTTGGGGATCTGAACTCAGGTCCCTGTGCTTGCCTGGTAAGCCCTCTCTTTGAAGCCAGTGGCCTCTTTCTCAGAACTTCCCCAGAAGGGCTGTCCTCCCCCTCATTGGCAAGGCACTCATGCGACCAATTTGCCAGGGGAAATGAGGGGTCATGATTGACTGTAGCTGAGGGTCCACAGCCTAAAGCCCCCAGGCCAGATCTTCCAGGCGCTCCTTCTGTTCTTCCTGTAGTTGCAGACAGAAAGCAGGACTGGTGGAGACTGCTGGGGCCTGGCAGTCAGACAGGGAATTCTGGTGAGAAATCCTAGAAGGCCACAGGGCACATGTCAGCTGAGTAGGCTGGTTCTCCTGGCTCTTCCCATTCCCTCTCTCCCTCCACAGGGAGGAGGTGATCCAAAGGAGGCAGGATCGGCCTTGTCTGTCCTACACGGATAATTCCTCAGACCAGCAGTGATTCCAGAGAGAGCTTCTTAGACCATGGATACCTGGCACACATTCAGGGCTCACAGACTGGGCAACTCCAGACTCTGCTGTCAGGGCCTTATGGTCCCTCACGGCCACTGTCACTCCCACCTAGAGCTCCTCTCCTCCTGCAGGGTCCAGTGAAGGGGGTGGGTTTGCTCTTCTTGTTTGGTAGCAGCATACTCAAAGAACTCAGAGGGCTCTGCCTCTCCCTTTTCCACACAATTTCTTTTGACCTCCTGCATTAGTCCGGTGCATTTGGTCTTCGGTCTGGAAAGCTCTCCCTGCCTCTCCTTCGCCTGTCCTCTGACAAACCCTACCTCATGCCTCAGCCCTTGGCATAATGCTCTGTCTTCTCAGAAGCCGGCCCTCAGGCTGGTTCCTGAGGTCTTTATTTCTCCCCAGCGCTGATGTAGCAGTGGGCACCTTTTACAGTGGGAACGCTGCAGGTGCTTGTAGAGCTAGTGCAAGGTACCCGTGGGCTCTAAGATGGATGGAGCAAGGGGGACGGCAGACATGTGCTGGACACAATGTGTGCAGGGCTCAGGGACCCATCAGTAAGAGCTGAGGTGGAGGGTGAGGCTGGAGGTGCTGTGAGGAGGAAGCAGTCACTTGCGGGTGGGAGAGTCAATGGAGCCTATGTGGGGGAGGTGGCACGTGGGCTGGACCTGGAAGCATGCCAACTCTGTGTGCCTCAGGTGTATTGCACATGCTTCCGGTGGGAAGGTGACACGGTGCAGACACGGAGCCCCTTGGATATAATGGAGAGAGAATGGCAGAGAAAGAATGTGCAGAGAAATTCTCGCCTCCTGATTTGGGAGGTGCTGGACAAATGTGTTTGGGGGTTCATAAGGGGAGAGATGCTATGAATCTAGGCCATTTTTCTTCCAGATAATGCCTCTGAGCGATAGTGGCTAGCCATGCACTCAGCAAATAGTGGGGTGCCTAGTGTCTGCTGGAAATGGAAGATCTTCCAAAACCCAGTACCCCCACTCCTTGCTCTGGAGGAACTCATCCTTGAGATCTGTGCATGGCCAGCAATGACACAGGTGCCTGGGGCTACTCGGGGTACTGGGGTGCCCTCAGTGCTTGTGTGTGCCAGGCACTAGCCGGAGGCTTTGTTCTGGATGTTTGAGACAAAGTCTCTCTGTGTAGCTCTGGCTTGCCTGACTGGAACTCACTATGTAGCCCAGGCTGGCCTTGAACTCAAGGGAATCTTCCTGCCTCAACCTTCCAAGTCTAGGATTACAGGCAAAAGCCACTCACTCACTCACTCACACCTGGCTCATCGCCTTAGGACTTGCAAGTCTGAAATTCTTAGGGTAGGCCAGCAGATGGAAACTCAGGCAGGGTCTCCATGTTACATCCCTGAGGCAGAATTTCTTTCTAGGAAACTTCAGCTTTTGTCTTGAAGGTCTTTAACTCATTGAGCAAGCCCACCACCTTCTCAGGGTTAGCTCCATCACTCAACGTCTGTTAATGGCAGATGTTAATTGAAGCTATGGAAAACCTTGGGGCTGGAGAGATAGCTCAGTGGTTAAAGGCACTTGCTTGCAAAGCCTGATGGCCTGAGTTTGATTCCCCAGTACTCATGTAAAGCCAGGCACACAGAGGGACATGTGGTGGTTTGAACCAGATGTCCCCTAGAACTCATGTGTTTTGAATGCTTGGTTCCCAGCAGATGACAGTTTGAGGGTAGAGCCTCGAGGAGGAGGTGTGTTGTTGGGGGTGGGCTCAGCGGTGTTACAGCCAGCTCCCTCTTCTGTTGCTCTTCCTGCCTGCTGTGGCAGAGGTGATGCCCAACCTCTGCTCTTGCCAGCTTTTCCCTGCCATCACGGAGCTTCCCTCAAGTCTGTAGGCTCAGATAAACTTTCCTTCTCTAAGCTGCTTTGGGTCAGGTGCTTTGCGCCAGCAATGAGAAGGTAGATGCAATAGGAGACATGTGTCTGGAGTTCATTTGTAGAGACAGGATCTCTGACACACCCATACTCTAAACTGGCACTGGGCACCATAAATTAAAACATGGAAAGATAGCCGGACGTGCTGGCACACGCCTTTAATCCCAGCACTCAGGAGGCAGAGGTAGGAGGGTCATCATGAGTTTGAGGCCACCCTGAGACTACAAAATGAATTCCAGGTCAGCCTGGGCTAGAGTGAGACCCTACCTCGAAAAACCAAACAAAGGAAACATGGGAAGATGTGGCCAGGGCTCAGTGGGCCTTAGAAATGGCTCCTTGGAGACTAGACTCCACCCTGCCAGTGATGGGTAAATCAGATTATTTCAGAAAGACCCTGCAGCTGCTGTGTGGAGTATGGATTGGCCGCGGTGAGGGTGGAGGGAGAGCTCTGTTCAGAGAGGCTGAGAGAAGACAGGACTTGGGCTGAGCGCTCTGTGTGGGGAGGGGGAGATAAAGAAGAGGCCCTGGCTTGTGGTCCCTGGGGCCTCCCTGCAGTATGCAGGGACTCTGCTGACAGTGACCTCTTGGCAACCCCTCTCCCTCCCTTCTCATTCCCTCCTCCCACCTTCCCTTCCAGTGCAAGATGCAGCAGGGGGGGGGCAGGGAGGGGTGAAACAGAACAGACCGCAGGATGGCCCTGGTGCCCTAGGTGCCTAGAGAGCTCTTTTCACTGGCAGAGATTAGGCTGGAGATGACAGCCAAGATGGGAGTGGCTTGTACATTCTGGGGCCTCTGGGAAGGTGACCTTGGAGCAAAGATGTGTGTGCTGACGCTGAAGGCAAGCTGGATGGTGAGGAGAGAAGACAAGTGGGGAGTCATCAGAGCGAGGGTCATCTGGGGAGCCAGAGGGGGGGTGTGGAGGGTATTTGTTTGCATTTGTATTTGACATTCATTCCTTTTGTTTTTAAATTATGAATTATGAGATTTATTTTAGGGAGAGTTAAGATGGAAAACAAAACAGGAAAGGGGCCAAGCAAAAAGAAATTTTCCCCCTTCCTAGCCTAAAGAATATGAATGTCTCCCTCACCTCCCCCCCAACCCTGGACAAAGAGGATGGCTCACACACCTGGCTCAGGTCTAATTATATGAACCAGGTGTCCAGTTGAAATGAGCCTCATCACAGACTCAGGTGTGGAAGGGAGGGACCTGATGGGTTGGTGGGCTCAGGAGGCTGACTGGGGGGGGGGGCAGAAGCAGGAAGCTGATGCTGGAGTTGTTGCTCGCAGCCATTTGGATGAGTGGATCCGACACAAGTTCTGGTCCTCCCAGGGCAAGCGAGGTGGCATCCAGTTCTTCGTGGGCCAGTCCCTAGTAAACTACCTACCAGGAGAAAGCTGGCTTGTTTCTAATCCATATCATGCTGGGCGAAGCTGCAGGGGGGGGGGGGAGGGAGTTCTTCTAGAGGCCCATCATGGAGAAGCTCTTGTTTTGTTTAATTTTTCTTATTTTGGTGAGTCAGTCTGGGGTTAAAGGCACACACCACCACCATGCCTGGCTTATTTGTTTTGTTGTTTGATTTTGTTTTGAGGCAGAGTCTCATTCTAGCCCAGGCTGACCAGGAACTCACTCTGTAGACCAGGCTGGCCTTGAACTCATGGTGATCCTGGTGTGCTACCAAGCCTGGCTCTGGAACATGTCTTCCCTGGAGGTGTGTGTTTGCCGCTGTGGCTCATGGGCTGCAGAACCATCGCTGGGCTGTAGGGTGCATGCGTTCATCTTGGGTAGATGCTGCCACAGTTTTTCCTACTGGCTGAACCCCTTCACATCGAAGAGTTCCAGTTGCTCCCTGTCCTCACTGGAGCTTTGTGTCTTCTGTCTTATGATTTCCATCCTCCTGGAGGCTGTGTGACGGCATGGCATTACATTTTCAACTTCTGTTTTGTGGAAGTTTCAAGAAATGGAATGGTACGGTTGCATAACCCCAGTCACCACGTCTCTCCCCTATTTCTTGCAGGCCGGGTACTTGTCCACTGCCGTGAGGGGTACAGCCGCTCCCCAACTCTGGTCATCGCATACCTCATGATGCGCCAGAAGATGGACGTCAAGTCAGCCCTGAGCATCGTGAGACAGAACCGTGAGATCGGCCCCAACGATGGTTTCCTGGCCCAACTGTGCCAGCTCAATGACAAACTAGTCAAAGAAGGGAAGTTGAAACTCTAAGGCCTCCTGACAGCCTCTTCTCCAGAGCTCTGACGGGGAGGTCCTGGCTGATGGTATTCCACACCAACGCCATGTTTTGGAAACACAGTGTACCCGTTCCCAGCATCACAAGGCACTTGTCCACATGTTTGTCCCAACACGGCCCTGGGCCACTGCCCTCCCCCTCCAGGGAGCACTGTCCTCTGTAATCTAGTCCTTTCCCTGAGGTGGGGGCTGGAGGAGGAGGCCTGTGGCCTCCATGCTCCTCAGTGGCTCTGGGCAGGTGTGTGGGGTGTAAGGCTTGAGACACAGTCTCCTCATGATCTTCCCCAACCACCCCCAGGTTCCTCCTCGGTGAGACCTCAGCACCTTGATCCTAGTAAAGGAACCATGCAAGCACAGGCCCCACTGTCCCCACCAGCTGTCCCCACCAGACTGTGACCTGGTCTCTTCACTGCCTTCCACACCCTGCTGTCATGCAGAGATGCCCACATGAGGTCTGAATTGGAGCTGGGGGTGGGAGGTGTGTCCATTGTTAGTGGGTGAAAATTCCTTTGAAGAGGGTGCGTTTTAATTATTTCCTTAGGATTAAAGATGCCATACAGAGAGCCACTTGGGTGGGCAAACACATTTTCCTGGAGGACTCCTCTAAGTCTACAGAATGTTTAAAATATGGCTTTTTGAAGAGCTTGCATTCTGAATCCGCTGCTTTCCTTGTGAGGAGAGTGATACCTTGGGCAGGGTTTTATTTTTCTTTTTTAGAAAACAGGGTGTTGAGGTCTAGCCTATTTAAAAATCCCACCATTTGGAGAATGCCAAGGGTTTGCCCTGAATTATGGTGTGGGTGAGCCCTAGCTACTCTTGCTTTTGTCCTGGATGCTATTCTGAGGATAGAAAGAGGAAGTTGGCCAATTACAGTGTGTGGGTGGGGGTGTGGGTGGGGGTGTGCCTCTCCACATGCAACCAGAGGACAGCAGGGAAATGAAGGGTCCCTGTGCCCACTTACAGGTGGCTCTGATAACCCTGTGGTGCCAAAGCAGGAGCCCCGGAGTGATTCAGCTGGTCAGAAATAAGACACAGCACAGCATGCGAAACAAATGGATCCTTCCTTCACAAACAAAAAAATGACCTTTTTAAGGATTTTTAAAGGATGGTGTCGAAATGCAAAAGACCTCGTGTGTGCATATTTGCCAGAGATGGGTGTTTGGTCAGTCTTGTCGGACTTTATGTTCTTGTTACTTCAGAAAGTCATGTGATGTTGTGTATCTTCAGGGTCATGCAGGGCACAAAGGTGGCATTCAGCCACACGCCAGCACTTAGTACATAGACATCTCATAAAAGTGTGGGGAATTAGACTGTGTGCTTGAGTGCCCAGGATATGTAGGGTGCTGTTCTGGTGGGTGTGCCGGATCCCAGCAGCTTGAATTCACGTAGGCTCTCTTGCAGAGATTTTGCAAAGGAGTTTGACTTGAAGGAAATATCAGGGATTTCTGCTGAATGTCTAAAATTGAGCTTTAAGTTCCAAATCCGGCAGTGTTCACTTGTCAAGGTCAGGAATGTGCCTTTTACCGAGCTGCCTAGGAGCTTCCAGCTAGGGTGAGAAGCAGGTGTGCCTTACGGTGTCATCCCTAGGCATGGAGATCTCTGGGTGGTCACTGACCCCTGTCACCACAGCAGCCTTTTAAGCAAGTAGAACGTGTCTTGTTTTCTTTTTTCCAGATCTTGGGCTGATCCCAAAACATCCACCTCAGTGAAATGACCACTGATGAACTTGACCTCTATTCCTGGTTTTCCAGCTTGGTTGACCAGATTCTCATAATAAACTTTGTAAAGTTGACAGCTTTTATTTGTTGTTCCCTTAAAGAAAAAAAAAAAAAAAAAAAACAGCAACCAGCTAGCCAGGTGTGGTAGGGCATGCAGAAGTTGGAGGAGGGTTACTACAAGTTCAAGGCCAGCCTGGCCAACCAGAGCTAGCTACATAGTGAGAGTTGGGGTTCAGAATATTTATGGGTGTGACCCATAGAGATGCCTGCAAGGTAAAGGAAGATTTCACCATTTCACCCTTGCTGCTTCCTTGCTCCTTGTTTAGAGACCAGCCCCCAGTGATATCCAGGTGCCCCAACGTGCCCTCGATCTAGTCTCAGAGAAAGAACTGAAAAGCATGGGTCCCTGAGCATCGTTGACCGGGTGACATGTGACAGACCCAAGTTAGAGCTTTGTGTTCTGCTCCTCGAAGAGGTTTAGGGAGCTGGAGTTGGGGTTCCTGCCCTGTGATCACCCCACTGGATAGCCATGACCATGTCCTCACTTAGCACCATCTGTCCTGAAGGCTTCTGTGGGGACGTGAGGGGAAAGGACCTTTGGGGAGAATTCCTGCCTTTTCTTTGGGTCTACTTTGCTGAGAGTTTAGGATCATCTTTTCAGGAGATTTCACTCCTGAGTAAAACCCAGTCTATCGTTTAAGAGCTACCACACACCTCCGTATGAATGGAAGCCATTTCTGGACAGCTCTCTGTCCCTGGAAAGTGATGGAATAGGAACTCAGGGTGCCCCTACCCTCCCCAGCCCTGATCCCTTTCTTTGACGACCAGAACACCATCCAGGCAAAATTAGAGTACCAAATGGTTTTCTTCCCAATCTCAAAGCAGTCTGTTAACGTTTCCATAGGCTGGTCTGTTTCCCTGCCACTATGAGATATCTTGAAGACTTAGAAAGTGGTGACTTTCCAAAGTAAAGCTCCCAGTGGCTCCGTCCCTGTGGAATCCCCACTTAGAATAATAGAAAACCATCAGAAAAAGGAGAGGCCATGAGTAATGACATGATGACCAGCAGGTGGCGCTGCGTCCCACCCCTGGTGATGGCTAGTTCTGAAAGGGAAGGATGGTGCCTTTCATGTCGCAAGTTCATGTTAAGATGTTAATGATATTAAGAGGCTAATGCTTTAATCAAAATACGCACTGATCTTTGAAGATATATAAGCTTATCTAGCAGGGAATTTTCTTTGTCATAAAACTGATGTCAGATGAACCTTCCATGTTAAGATCTATCCTGACAGGAAGTTGGCTGTCTCAGGGTGAGGAAGCTGAAGGGAATTGTTTTTCCTCTTACTTCCTGCCAGCAACTGTTAGGCTACCTTGTGAAAGAGTGATTTTAGCCGGGTGGGGTGGCACATGCCTTTAATCCCAGCACTCAGGAGGCAGAGGTAAGAGGATCACCATGAGTTCAAGGCCAGCCTGGAACTACATAGTGAATTCCAGGTCAGTCTGGGCTAGAGGGAGACCCTACCTCGAAAAACCAAAACACACACACACAGTGATTCTTCTGAACAGAAAAGGTTAGGGAGAGTAGGGGTGGGGCAGGCAGGGTGGTGGAGAGAACACTTGCCTAGAGAGGCCTGTGTTTGATTCCCAGCATCACACACACAAAAAAAGGGCAAGTTTAATGTCTGTTGTATCACCAGTCAGTGTTAAAACACTAAAATTGTAACCAAAATAAATGTCTTATCTTACCAAGAAATAGACTTTTTTTTCTTTCTTGCCATTTGTGTGTGTATGTGTTATGTATGTGTACGTATTCATCTGTGCGAGAACAAACAGCCAGAGCCCAAGCTGGCTATCCACACAGCCAGCACCAGCAAGAACCAGCTGACTCTGAACACGCCTTAGGGCTGGACGAGACACACCTCCCCCTGCAGGGCTCCACCTGCTCAGGCTAAGTAGAAAGCTTAATCACAATTACCTGAGGCTCTTCAAACCATCACCTCCCCCCCCCCACCTTTTGCTTAATCATAGGATAGACTTTTCATTGCTGTGACAAAATGCCTGGGCAAAATTGCTTCAGGGCCTGGAGAGATGGCTCAATGGTTAAGCGCTTGCCTGCAAAACCTAACAACCGGAGTTTGATTCCCCAGCACCCATGTAAAGCCAGATGCACAAAGTGGCGCGTGCATCTGGAGTTCCTTTGCAGTGGCAAGAAGCCCTGGTGCACCCATTCTCTCTCTGTTTCTCTCTCTCTGACTCTCTGCTTGCAAATAAATGAATAAAATATTTTTAAAAAACTGCTTCAGGTAGGAAAGATTTGTTTGGGCTCACAGTTTCCGACAGTTGGGGTGGCAGCTCGGGAGGGGAGCAGGGACAGAAAGGCTTGCTCTGCACTAGTTTGCTGTGTCTTTCTGCCCAGGCCAGGCGGTGGGGCTGCCTGCGTGCAGGGCGGCTCTTCCTTTCCTCGGTTGATCCTCTGTTGGCACCAGAGTCCTGCTTTACCAATCTCCTGGGTGCTTCTCCATTCAGTCAAGTGGAAAGTCAGGCTTGCCCGTCGCTTCAAGGACCGTGCAGAAAAGGTGATGGAAAGAATGTCGAGTCAGAAGACAGGGATAGGTGCTTTGCAATACTGTCCTCCAAACCCCAAGTGGCTGTGGCATTCATGACGTCACAGTGGCTGACAAGACCTGTGTAATAGGAAAAAAAGGTATCAAAATAGAAGAGACTAGCTGGGAAGCAGGGGTTCAGGGGAGGTGACTTAGAAGGGGAGAAGGGAGAGATTGTGAACATCGTGTATTCTATGTATGGAGGTGCTCCACCTTGTGGGTCTGGAATATGTGGGTCCTGGGGAGTTGAACCAGGGGCTTTAGGCACTGGAGGCAAGTGCCTTAACCGCTGAGCCATCTCACCAGCCCAATTAAAAAGGATTTTTAGCCGGGCATGGTGGTGCACGCCTTTAGTCCCAGCACTCAGGAGGCAGAGGTAGGAGGATCAAGGAGTTCAAGGCCACCCTGAGACTAAGGCCCTCTAAAATAAGTGGGGGTAAAACTATAAGAAAAAAACTAAAATGCAATATTATAAAGGTTAGTCTTTTTTAAAAAAACCTTTTTTTTTTTTTTTTTGGTTTTTTGAGGTAGGGTCTCACTCTAGTCCAGGCTGACCTGGAATTCACTATGTAGTCTCAGGCTAGCCACGAACTCATGGCAATCCTCCTACTTCTGACTCCCAAGTGCTGGGATTAAAGGCGTGTACCACCACACCTGGCTACTTTAAAAAATAAATTTAGGGCTTATCGGTTAAGGCATTTGCCTTCAATGCAGAAGGACCAGAGTTTGATTCCCCAGTGCCCATATAAAGCCAGATGCACAAGAGGGCGCATGTGTCTGGAGTTCATTTGCAGTGGCTGGAGGCCCTGGTGCGCCCATTCTCTCTCTCTCTCTCTCTCTCTCTCTCTCTCTCTCTCTCTCTCTCTCTCTCTCTCAATAAATAAAATATTTTTAAAAATAAAATAAATAAATTTATTTATTTATTTATTTGCAAGGAGAGAGATAGAAGAAATACAGAGAATGGGTGTACCAGGGCCTCCAGCCCTGCAAACACACTCCAGATGGGTTTGCCTTTGTGTATCTGTCTGGCTTTACAAGGATACTGAGGAATCGAACCTGGGTTGTTAGGCTTTGCAGGCAAGTGCCTTAACCACTAAGCTATCTCTCCAGCCCTGTATTCATTTTTAATTGAAAAACTATAAAAGGAGAGATTAGATCAGTGATTGCCGTGGGTTAGGAACAGAAGAGGGAGGGTGAGGGAAGCAAGCAGGTCTCTCTAAGGGAGCATCAGAGCTGGACACGGTGGTACACACTTGCAATCCCAGCACTTGGGATTGGGTGGAGACAGGAGGATCAGGAGTTCAAAGTCATCTTTGGGTCTGTAACAAGTTCAAAGCCAGTCTGAGCTATATGAGACACTGTCTCAAAATTAATTGGGCTGGAGAGATGGTTCAGTGGTTAAAGGCCCTTGTTTGCAAAGCCTTCTGGCCTGGGTTTGATTCCCCAGATTCACAAAGTGGTACATGCATCTGGAGTTCATTTGCAGTGCCAAGAGGCCCTGGTGCACCCATACATTCTCTGCAAATAAAAATAATAATAAATTAAGGAACTGGGCAAATGACTAAGCAGTTAAAAACATTTGCTTGCAAAGCCTGATGCCCCAGGTTCAGCTCTCCGGCACTCATGTAAAGCCAGATGCCAAGTGGCACCTCCATCTGTGATGCCAACACAGCCAGACAAGGGGAGACAGGGGCCAGCTGGTCTGACATTCCTTTGCAGTCTGGCAGTTTGCCTGCAGCAGCAGGAGACCCCGTCTCAGCTAAGGTGGAGCAGAGACACCTTGAGATTTCCTCTGACCTGCATATGTGTGCCCATAAGTGCACAAAGAAAATGTTTAAAAATGAAATAATGAAAGGCAACAGGAGGGACCCTAGTGACTACAGAGCTGCTCTTTATCTGAGCGGTGGTGGTGGATAGAGGAACTGACCTGTGATAAAACTCAATGGAACAGTGGCTCAGTGGTTAAAGGTACTTGCTTACAAAGCTTGATGGCCCAGGTTGAATCCCCCAGCACCCATGTAAAGCCAGACACAAAAAAGGGTGCATGTGTCTGACATTTGCTGCAGAAGGGAGACGCTCTGGTGTGTCCATACACAGCGAGCACACACACAAATAAACAAGACATGGGTTGGGGGAGCTTAGCACGTGAGACTTTAAAACTGCAGCCCACCAGGGCTCTGCTTGTCTCTGCAGTTCTGCCTCCCTCCTGATAGGCCAGAGCCCCCCTTCCTGCAGCAGCTCCCTGCTCCAAGCGGCCAGAAGGGAGTTCCAGACAGCATCGTCTCCAAGGACAATGACACAGCAGCCAAATTCTTTGTGGAGGCTGGATCAGGGGCTTGAGCACTGGCTCTGCCAGGAATCCGTCTCTCAAGCAGCAGCCCCTCTCCTGTGCCATCCTGGGCTTTGCCCTGTCCGAGGCCATGGACTCTTCTGTTTGATGTTTGCCTTCCTCATCCTCTTCCCCACACGAGGCTCCATGGGGTCACCAGCCATCCTTGCTGCTTCGACTCCACACCATTCCTGGTGCTGGAGTATGCTAAGCTTTACCATTCAACACAACATTTCTTTAAAAAAATTTTTTTAAAAATGAACAGAGCCAGACATGGGTGGTGCACACCTTTAATACCATCACTCAGGAGGCAAAGGGAGGAGGATTGCTGTGAGTTCAAGGTCAGTTTGGGCTAGTGTGAGAACCTACTTCAAAAAAACTTGAATAGAGTTAGATATAGGAGCAGGTACACAGCTGCATAAATGAGTAAAACTGGGGAGACTTTCCTCAGAATGGGGTATTATGTCAGCATGAAGATCCTGGGTGTGATATTGTACTGGTACCATTTGGGGAAACTGGGTAAAAAATACACACAAAAAAACTTACATTCTTTCTGTGTGTGTGGGGGGGGCATTCCTGTGCTATGGTACCTGTGTGGAAGTCAGAAGGCAGCCTCCGGGCATTGGTCCTTGCCTTCCTCCTTGTTTGAGGCAGGTGCTGCCACCCCAGACAAGCTGGCCTGAGAACTTCCGGATTCTCCTGACTCTGCCTCCCCCAGCTGTAGGTATGTTGGGATCACAGACGAGTGTGCTATTTGCTCTGGATCTATGTGGGTTCTGGGTGTCAGAACTGGGGTGGTCAGGCTTACAAAAACCAGCACTTTAATCACTGGGCATCTTCCCAGCCCCTCCGAGTATCTCTTACAAGCACCTGTGAATTGACAATTATCTCAAAACTTTTAAAACTAATTAAAAAATTAAGCAGCTGTGGTGGTACACAGCTATAACTCCAGCACCTGGGTGGCTGAAAGAATTGTTTCTGGGCAGCTTGGGCCATACAGCAAAATCTCGTCTCAACGAAACAAAGCAAAACAAAACATCATTCCTTCATATAAGGACGTTCAGCAGTCTTGCTGGGAGAAGACTGGTAATCTAAATTACCCGCCACAGGGACGCACTGAAATCCTGGCCTTGACTCCAGGTTAGACTGTTGTCTAACTCTGAGCAGTGACATTGTGGACAGAATAAACATAAACAGCCGCCACGGACTTAGCATGACATAAAAAAGCAGAAGACAGCTGTCCTGTGAAAAACATGTCTACTCATTGGCGGGGGATGATCCAGAGAGCTATGAGAGATATTCAGAAGTTCAATTTCACTGGATATATTCCCCCTCCCACCACCCAACACTGCTTGAGTTCCAAATAAAACAATGAAATGAATGAAAACAAAATCCCAAGCCTGGACACCCTTAAGTTGCTGTTCCCACCTATGTCCAGCAGGTGGCAGACGTGTTCCGAGAACAATTCCCATTGCTTGACTGTGGCGGGTCCCACAGCTCCCACCAGCAGGTGGTGCGCTGAGCATCCTCCAAGGACCGGGCCCTTGGACCTACCTTCTCCCAGGTCCCCTGCAAGAAGCAGCTATCTGGTGTGGGCAGGGTTAACAGCCCGCATTCCAGAGCAGGGGAAAAGGAGTGGGGGGGGTCATAGACAAAGGGAGGGGGCCCAAAGGGCTAGCTTGTCACAATAGCAGGGCTCTGGTAGGAGAGATAGATCACCCCCAACAATGACCACAGCTGTTTTTGTCTGCCCCGAAGGAAACCAACTTAGGAAGCAGGTATCAGAGAGGGCCCTTCCTGCAGGGGCTTCTGTCTGCCTTATAAACCTGTCAGAGCAGCTGCATTCATGTGTTGGTGATGGCTGATGAAAGGGGAGGCCTGGCGGCCGGCCACAGATGGACAGGCCACTTACAAGTCGAGGCAGGTGGGGCAGTGGATTCATTGCCTGGCTGGCATACCAAGGCCGGAGGGACCACAGCCTTCTTCCCAGCCTCCCTCGGGGCTGGGGCGTCCTCCAACAATCTGTCTAGTGAAGGCTTCCGCCGGCCCTCCTTTCTTTTCTTACACCTCAGGTGTGAACCCTCTGTCCCATGCCTCTCTCCCACCCCCACTCTGAGTTAGCAATTCCTTTGGGTTTCTTGATGCCTACGTGGACCTGGAATGGTTTCCTGGAACGCCCACAGCATACACCCCAAGTTGTTTTTGAAAAAAATGCAATAAGGAGCTGGGGTTTGGCCTTGGTTTATGCTAAGAAGGGGATTCTGTGTTGCCCACACCCAGCCTGGCTGGGGGAGTAACTGCGTTTGGTCTGTCTATCAGCAGGTGCCTTCAGAAGTCCTTGTCATCACGCACGGGCTCCCTAAAGAGCAGGAGAGGAGGTCTTCTCTTTGTGTTCCATCCCTAAGGGCCCTAGTGACCTGCTCATCCTTGTCACCAGGAGTCTGCCCTCTGGCCTGCTGGGCACCTTTGCTGTGGACCGTCTAGGTTTCTCCCTTGCCTGGCAGAGAAAGCCAAGTGAGGCTTTCATTGTTACCATCATCATTGCTGAGCCCCATGGAGTTGGGAATAATGGGACTGTGCGTGTGCATGTGTGTGTGCATATATGTGTGTGCATATGTGTGTGTGTGTGTGTGTGTGTCTAGGTTGGAGGAATTGTCTGTGCTCCACCTTCTCTGAGACAGATCTTTTGCCACTGCAAACAAGTCTGGCCAGTAGGCTTTGCAAGCAAGTGCCATTTACAGCGAGGCATCTCCCGAGTCCCTTCTCAGTGTTAACAGTCCTTACCGGGCATGCATGGGAGACTGGGTCCCATTTCCTGGAATCTCCAAACAGAAATCCTTCTGCCTCTGTTGAGTGGTGGTGGATGGGAGGGGATAGGCATCCTTTGACCCTTGGTTGGTGGGGTGACACATGGACTCCGCCTGAGAAAGGGATGTTGAGCAGGGGGCAGCTTTGTAGAGAACTCGGAGGCTCCCATTTCCTTTGTTAAACTGGGCCTCTGTTTGGGTTGAGAAAGCCCAGGGGGCCCAGGGAGGCAGAAGAAACTCATTCTGATGTCTGAAAACCACAGCCGCCCGCATGTGGAGGTGCCCGGAGAGCTGGCTTGGGCCCTGCCTCACACGCCCCCTCTCTCGGGTCACCTGGGAGTGCCAACAGCAATTTGGAAGTTTGCTGAGCTTGAGAAGTCTTTGGGGAGGGCTCGCTTGGAGCACACCCCTTTCCCTCCCCTGAGGCTGAGGGAATCATGGGGCCAGCCCTGTCCGAGCCTGTCCTCATTGGCTGGCATGAGGTGGAGGGGTCTTTAAAAAGGCGACTGTGTCTAGGCTGGGGACCCGAGCCTGTGCTACTGGAAGGCTGGGTGCCCTCCTCTGGCTGGCACCATGCAGCTCTCTCTAGCCCTGTGTCTCGTCTGCCTGCTGGTGCACACAGCCTTCCGTGCTGCGGAGGGCCAGGGATGGCAGGCCTTCAAGAACGATGCCACAGAAATCATCCCTGAGCTTGGAGAGTTCCCGGAACCCCCACCAGAGCTGGAGAACAGGACCGTGAACCGCGCAGAGAATGGAGGGAGGCCTCCCCACCATCCCCTTGAGACCAAAGGTATGGAGCAGAGGAGACAGTTTTAGAATCTTCTCTTTGGAGGCTTTGAAG
>PVHP010019856.1:0-31306 GCA_004024765.1 Zapus hudsonius
TCTCTCTCTCTCTCTCTCTCTCTCTGTGCTTGGACCTGTGAAAGGGGATGAGCCTCTTTCACCGTGATGGAATTTCCCCCTAGACCTGTAGCTTCAATAAATCCTCTCCTCCCATAAATACATATCACCACATACATAGGTGCATGTATGCATAGGGAGTGACCTGTGAGAAGAGAGAGAGGCAGGATCCTGAGTGACTGCCAGGAGGACTTCTACTTGAGTTGAGCCCAGAAGAACCGTTCTACATTTCATCTGGCCATCCATTCAGCCGCCTTCCAGAGCCCAGATGTGATTCCCCATTCTCCAGTGTGTTGCAACTTGTTGACTCCCTCTGGCCTGGTTCCTACCCTCTGGAGCCCTTGTGGCCTGAATTCCCCATTTCCTCTCCCTCGGTGAAGGCAGGAAGGACTCTAATGGCTGCAGAGGTGGAGGTGGAGGTCTGGATCTTCTTGCCCACCCCCAGCCTTCTAGGGAATCAGGGTGTCTATTGACTATGGCTGCCCCATGTCTCACTGAGGGCCAATAGCTCGCATACAGCCTGCGTCTCTCTCCCTGTCACTGCTTCCCCGACAGCAGGCTGCAAAGGGAGACACTTCCTCTTTCCCTTCCCTTTGGAATGGTTTCCTTCAACTTGCCTCTTTTGATTTCCAGGACCCAGGCCGGAGACTGAGACAGACATCAAAAAGGCATCTGCAGCCTCTTTGGGCGTTTAGGCCTTCTGTCTGGAGCCTCCTAAGCTGGAGAGAGGCTCTGATACACGGTGGGGTCAAAGCTGGCCAAAACACGCCTAA
Source organism: Zapus hudsonius (assembly GCA_004024765.1). Classification (NCBI taxonomy): domain Eukaryota; kingdom Metazoa; phylum Chordata; class Mammalia; order Rodentia; family Dipodidae; genus Zapus; species Zapus hudsonius. The sequence continues at coordinate 792 of PVHP010019856.1, forward strand.
GCAGCTGGCACCTCTGCTTGTGTGTGAGCACCATCATTTCTCAAGAAGGCACAGTCCCCAAAGCCAAGTGGAAGGCACTTACTGCCACGTGTTCCTCCGCAGAGCAGTCTCTTTATTTTCCTGGTTTTGAAATGCATTTTAAAGAAGCCAAACTGGACATGTGATGTTTGTGATGTTATCTAGGAAAATTTGGGGTTTCCTCAGAGTCAGCAATGTCTGAACATGTGTGATGAACACAGCCAAAGGATACTCTCTACCAACCCGAAAAGTAGGATGAACTCCTACCTGGAGGAACAGAGGAAAGCGCATGGATGATGTAGGTGGGAATGGAAGAGCCCAGTTCTGATGAGATACAAACTGCCCCAGAGCATTTGCTCAATTTAAACGTGCAGGGGGTGCTCGGCAGTGAATTTATGGGCTACCGTCTGGTTCACACTCCACTCTGCTTTCAGCAGCCACCGATCTACTTTCTGCCTCTACAGATTTCACTTTTTTTCTGGAAATTAAATAAAATCAAATTATACAATGCCCAGCCATTAAATAAAATGGAAATGTACAACACAGTCTTGAAGGACTGGCTTCTTCCACTTAGCATATTATGTTTATGGTTTATCCATGCTTTATATGGATCCACGATGAACTCCTTAAAAAAACTTCTGGCAAATTCTATCAAAGAAACATTTGACACGGCTTATTGTTCACAAGTCTGTTCTACTTCTAACAATATCAGAAATAGCCGGATCAATGATAGACAGTATGCATACTTTGTGATAATTTCTGCAGATTATGCCCAATTCAATATTATTACCACTATAGCAATAGACACTGGGTTTGACCAACATACCCATCCCCCCAGCTCCAGATTTCACGTTTGCTAACTCATAATCAACTTGTGCTTTTATTTATTTTCTTTATTTTCTTTAAGTCTACTTTTAATCAATTGCTCCTCTTTTTGCTCAATTTCACTATAAGTAATGTCTGTGACATCACAAGGACACATAGCAGTTATTTTTCTCTGATATAAATTAAAATATAGCTATTAAAGGTAATTATGTGCATGCTAGCTGAAATGTTTTATACCACATGGTTGTAGATACCTAGGTTTTATAATTTAAGGGAAACATGCCATTTTCATACTGTGAAATGTTATTCCATCACTAAACTATGTTTTTGTTGGTTTTTGATGGGAAATGTTATGAGGGAAAATATCAAAATAAGCATGAACTAAATTGTATAAAATATGCATATGGAAATACTCAAAAGTAAGAAGAGGGCCTGGGGAGATGGCTCAGCTGTTAAAGGCGCTTATTTGCTTGCAAAGCCCGATGATCCAGATTCAATTCCCTAGCACCCAGATGCGCAAAGTAGGGCGCATGTCTGGAGTTCATTTGCAGTGGCAGGAGGCCCTGCTGTACCCATTCTCTCTCTCTCTCTCCCTTTCTCTCTCATAAATAATATCTATTAGTATGTTAGAAGATTTTAAAATTACTTGCTATTTTCTTCTTACTTTTTTATTATATTTCGCAGCAAGCGCTCTGCATACTTTTAAACCTCGGGCAGCAAAGCTTCGTCTTCAAGCGATGATGGCTTCTTTGGAGAGTCTGCGGGCCAGGCCTTCCCACAGACATCCTGCTTGGGAGAAAGAGCAGCCCTGAGCCAGGCAATGAGGACAAGCAGCGCTAACCGGGAGCCCCTCTACTCGTCTGTGCTCTTCCAGTCTCACTGGCTGTGGCAGGGTCACATGGTTTCCTAGTGACCCAAGTGGGGAGAGTCTAAATAAGCCCCTCTGAGGATAAACAGATGTCCAATAATATGTGGTGACTTTGATTGGATCACCAATAGCTGAGACCTCCCAAAGACACCTTAAAAGCCAGCCCTGGAGGCATTTTCACAGGGTTCTCCATTTTTACAGATGGAGCCCTGACTGGCCCTAAGACCTGCAGGAATCAGAAACAGATGCCGGCTCATTTTCTGTTCTCACACAAGAGAACCACTATCCCATGTACATCTCTCTGTCCTCTGAAAGCAAAGGAGAAGCAACCTCTTTTCATGCCAGAACAGCTCGCCGTAATGTAGATAGTCTTATAGGTAATAGTTTATAAAAACATGAATAATATGAATAAATTAATAATAGTGGGAGAGCCATTGATAGCAAGCACAAGCCAGAGGAGATTAAATCTATGTTTGGATAAAATTTTGACCCCCAGGGAGGAGCCAGCCAGCTGAGGGTAACCCTTGGAATTAAAAGATAGTGACAGGGACCTGGTCTGTGTGGGTGGGAAGATTTCAGCTCCAAAAGTAACTCTTTTATGACATTCAGAGTTCCTCAATGGTGTGCTTACCCCCCCCCCAGAGCCCATCTTTCGATGCTTCCCTTTGCCACGGTCATGACAGCTCTCATGGCTTCAAGGCTCAGGGCTAGACTGCTCCATCGTTTGTCAGGAAAAATGCAAGACACTTTGTAAGGGATAAATTATTTTTATCATTTCAATGGAAGACAATGGCGTTTAAATCTTCAGCTATTATTTTAAAACAATCAAAAAGCCTCAATGTCAAAAGACTCTCCTAAGCCTGAGCTAGTCTCTGTGTCAAAGTCTACCCTCGGTGGCAGCTATGAGATGTCCTAGGAGGAACTCAGCAAAAAGGAGAAATCACAGAAATTTATGGCCCCAGAGAATCAGGGATGTACTTCACACACACACACACACACACACACACACACACACACACACACACACACCCGCCAACACAGAGAGAGTCACACCCCCAAGCACACACACACATGCCTGACCTGAAGCAACTTAAAAAAGGAAGGGTTTATTTTGGCTTATCGGCCGAGGTTACAGTCCATTATGGAAGAGAAGGTGTGGGAGCAGGAGCTTGAGGCAGCTGATCACATTCAGCCCACAGTGAGGAAGCAGAGAACAACGAATGCTGGCACTCGGCGAGCTTTCTCCTTTTTACTGAATCCAGGACCTGGGCCCATGGATGGCAGCATTCTCAGTGAGAGTCGGTCCTCCCACCTCAATTAACCTAATCCTGGAAATCTTGAACAGACGCGCCAAGAGATTTGTTTCCATGGTAATTCTAAATCTTGTCAAGGTGACACCAGAGTTAAACCATCACCTTTTCATGTGCTAGATGTAAAAGAAATTTAAAAATAGAATCTATCGATGGAAGTTTTTAAAGTAAAATCTATGTGTGAAACTTTGTAGTCTCTGTTTCTATTAAAAGGGAAAAAATTCTTTACTGTTACTCAATATCCCTTCATCTCTCTCAGTAGCAAAGCTTCCTGAGCTTTGTTAGCTAGTGTCAAAGGAAGAGATTTACAACAGTGTGGTTTGTGAGTTTAACAGAAGAGGTTGGTTTCATTGACAAAAAAGGACTGAATAAAGCAGAAAAAAACCTCCCAAAAGACTGATCATTTCCATGTTATTTTCCTTGTGTGGTCAGGAGGGAGATAGACGATGTGGAAATGATTACTTGGTTAATGGGCTGCTTCAGGTTGTATTTCTGGGGTCAGGATTAATGCGGAGAAAATTTCATCATATCAACTCAAGATGACCTACCTGGGGAATTTGGTGGTTCTCCAATGCTAACTACTCAGAAGTTCAAATCATTTTAGCTTGATGAGTAAGCAGACCATTAGCATGAGTGACTCCATTTTGATTTTTATGTATTGTCATAGTCAGTCACACACCACTGGGATGAATCTCCAAACCAGGGACAATGTGGGGAGGAAAGTATTTATTGAAATAACAGATCCAGGGGAAGTTCCAAAAACGAAGGAAAAGGCTGGCCCCGTTTCATAAATCCAAGCAGAGAGACAGTTAGCACCAGCAGCAGGGGGAGGAAGGGAAGTTCCCTTTCTCTCAAGCTTCCTTATATCTAGTCCCCTTCTAGAAGGCCTACCGATTTGGGGGGGAAGGTCCATTCTCACTCTGGAGAAGGGACCTCCTCCCTTCTCCAAAATCCCAGAAGGATTTTGTCAATCAGAGACCCGCCCAAGATTACTGTGGATTATTCCACAGGTCAAGTTGACAATAAACTTAACCATCACATGTATGTTCAGGCCCATCCAGGAGCCTGGTTAAAAAATAGCCTTTTGAAATCTCTACTTAACCTTGGACATGTGATCCCCAGGTAAAAAATTTGAGATACATTTGCCAACCTGCTTCGCAACTTGATTTTGATGGTGTGACTAAGGGCAATGGACTGTGAGTTGGTGTAAAATATGAAATGTTCAATCACCCAAACAATGAAGCCCCTTTGGAATCTCTGCCCCTTTTCTGGCTTAGAAATGGCTTTAAGTACTCTGATCGTGGAGGTTGCCTGTTGAGTGAGGCAAAGCCACGGCCCCAACCCTAAGCCGTTCACCTTAGACTGTGTCCTTCAGTAAGAAACTGTGTCATGGAATCGCTTCTATGCAAAACAAAACGAATGACAAGATACTGTTTCCTGATAACAATACCTGTGGGAGGAGGAGGCGTGAGTGGAAAGGAAAGGGCAGTTGACAGGCAGGCAGGAGAAATGAGTGACATAGGTACATGCAAGCGCTGTAAGATGTCACTGACGGCTGGAGGGATGGCAAGACGGGAAGAGGCAGGAGGACAGGTGAAGAGGGACGTGCACACTCTGAGGAGCAGGAGCCACGAGTCTGTGAGGACCCATAGCAAACAGTACGATGCGGGGCTCAGTTTTCCTCCTGTCTGCACGGTGACTGTGTGGTACTCAGTGTCCACCTCAGCACTCAAGATGTGTTTTCAGAACAGCTGAGATCATAGTCTGCTTTCTGTAGCTGTAACAGAATCCCTGAGGTGGGACATTTCTATAGAAGAGCGTTGCTGACTGTCATGGTTTGATCCAGGCGTCCCCCACAAACAAATGAATGTGTTCTGATAGATCAATCCTCAGCTGATGGCAGTTTGGGTTTTACAACCTCGATGAAGCTGTGTTGTTGGGGGCGGGCTTATGGGGTTATAAGCCATCTTCCCCTTGCCAGTGTTTGGCACACCTTCCTGCCGCTGTTTGCAGTGCTGTGGCGGAGGTGATGTCCACCCCTCTGCTCATGCCATCGTTTTCCCTGCCAGGATGGAGTCTCCCCTCGAGTCCGTAAGCCAAATAAACCCATTCCTCCACAAGCCGCTTTTGTTTGGGTTCTTTCTGCGCAGCAACTAGAAAGCTGACGGCAACACTGACCTTGAAGACAAAGGAAGTAAAAAGACCAGAAAACTGTTCTTGTATTTGGATGGGAGATCAAAATCCCCAAGCCGCCAGCAAACTGAAATGCTGCTGGTACTGTGATCTTAGCCCATGAAACTCACTCTGTATTTATGACTTCTAGAACGAAAGGTAATACATTTGATGCTATTTCATGAAAAAGCAAAACCAAAAAGGAAGGAGAAAAGGAAAGACAGCAAGCTCGTTTAAATCACACCTCTGGATATCCAAGATTGGGTGACTGCATCCGACAGGGGCCTTGTGTATCATCACATGGTGAGAAAAAATGTATGGAAGGACGGACTGGCACATGTGGATGGTACAAGCCAAGAGGGGCTCTGCTTTACAGCTTTGTAACAGCCCAGGCTCTGGGGGCAAGAGTTCATGCCACCATCACTGGGCCCATTGGGGTTGGGCGGGTGCTCAGTGGTGTGGTGCATGAGAGACCCTGGGATCAGTTCCCAGTAGTTAGAAAGGGGTTGGAAGAAAGGAAGGAAGGAAGGAAGGAAGGAAGGAAGGAAGGAAGGAAGGAAGGAATAACCCACTTCCACAAGACAACACTGATCTCTCCTAACACCCCACCACCCAGCAACCCTTCAGCATGAGTTTCCCAGCGATCAAACCACATTCTCACAATGCAGCTGGCAACCTGGTCCAGTGTTGCACAGGAGAAGCTACTTAGTGGCCCGTGGAATTGGACCAGTGTTGGAAAATGAGCAAAAGCTAAGCAGAAAGATTTGTGTCTAAGGTTGAGGAGAAGGCACACTGTGATTTGCCACCCCAGGGGGCCTCGTGGGTACCAGGCATGAAGCGGATGCTCTGGCCGAACCATCATATGTGGGCCACTTGGAAATTGATGCTTGGGTTGCACCTTGGTTTTTAGTAACTTCCTTTGCTGACTCCTTTCAAGACCATTTCTCTACTTTCCAGGCTCTATCAAAATCGGCTGAGTCTCTAAGACTGGGCACATTTCCTGCTTTATGACTTGAGTGAAAGGAGCAGACTTTGTCAGAAATTCTACAAGTCATCGTTGGCCTCTGTTTCATATTCATAAGAAGTAAATATTATTCTTTAAATCATCTCCTTTCTCATCATCCTCTCTAGAGCAGTGGGCTTGTTGCTTTTCAAAAGAGTCATATCTAAAATCCTGCTTTTGCCCCGGCCTCAACATTCACACACTGCCGACAGGGCTAGCCTGACCCTCTTCCACTTGGCTGGGAGAAAATGAAGGCTGACACCTATGAGTACCTCTGTCTTGAGCACAGGTCAGTGCAGAGAGAGACCTGGTACAGACTGGTGGCTACAAGGAGCTCCTTTCCTTCGAGGTGCCTTAAATTTGGGATTCAGTCCAGTGGGGGTTTTCACCTCCTCCTTTAAAAATAGTCCATTTACTAAGTTTTCAGAACTAAATGCCTCGAGAGAGATTTGCCCAGGCTCACTGTTCGTGCTTTGCACTGATGTTAGCACATGAGAATTTTTGCAAACAACCCCCCACCCCCTCCTCTCAGATGGCTCTTGGAGGTAAATTCCCAGACAGGGAGGCAAACAGATTTCCCTCCACAGGGGCTCCGACTGCACCTCTAGGAGGTGTCAATCCCTAGGAAGCTTTCAGGCTGAGGCAGGTGAGGACACGCTCCAACTCTCTAGCTGCCACCCAAGTCAAGCATTTGCTGCTGAAGCCCCACGATGGGATTTTCTTCCACCCAGAGCTTCATAGTTGCCACTCCCTCAGCCCGACATAGACATCGCTGTCACACAGGCCCTCAAACCAGAGCCATTGCCTGGAACAACCCACGAGACTCGCCTAAGGCCACACAGTAATGGCAGTACTGAAGAATTCACCATGCTGGGGATGGAAGGAGGCAGGGGTAGGAGGAGCATCTCCATGAAGAAGCCGGGGACATGCCGAGCTGTGACTGCAAACCGCTGCTGACCCTTCCAGAAAATATGACCAGAAAATTGGCGACGTTCCAGATGTCCATCACCCGTCTGCTTGTAAAACCCCAGGGATCAGAATCCTCCCAGATTTGGATCCTCACAGCCCCGACTGCTGAGGACCACACACACAAGGGTCAGACTATGAGTGTAAATGGGATTAAAGCCAGAGTCACACTCCCTCTCCCAAAGCCCTAGAGGCCTGACCTGCAGCCCCTCGGGTGTCAGTCCCCACTCGCCACATCTGCTGGCTTTGGAGGCTACTGCAGTGGAAAGGCCCATCAGCCCAACCAGAGGTCGCCACGATACATGAGGATTAAATGACCATGTTTTGTTCGTTCCAACTTCAAAGCTGTTTTATCTTTTTACTTTTATGCACCTATTTATAACACATTTTTGAAAGTTCTCCAATGACGGTCCATTTATTCAGCGTTTTTTGCCCAGTTTGTGTCGAACAAATGAAGTTTGTGTCTGAACAAGAATGAAGGTGCGTAATTAATCACAAACTCCCTCCTGAGCACAGGAATCAAAAATCACACATATGGTGAATGATCATTAAAAAGTTGCCAGGAAAATTGGGACTTGGGACACATTATGGCTCATTAAATATCACACAAGAGGCAAGACAGGGCTGGAAACCGTGATTTGATGTCTCCATGTGACCTGGTGGCGGCTCTCATTGTTACTGTCATGATTGCTTTGTCTTCATAAATAAAGTGTGATTAGTGAGACAGAAACCAACGATCTTCTTCGACGCAAAGACCCCCAAGCTCACAACCTTAAAGCGGCCTTAATACTCACCCACCACGACTCAGGGAACTGAGCGGAAGAGGGGCGGAAAGATTGTGAGAGCCGTGGTGGGGGAGACGATCCAGAGGCATGGCACCCCTCAGTGACAACACACTTGGGCCTGGAAGACCAGGCTGAGTACTAGGCTATCCATGGTCCCCTGTCACAAGGACTGATCCAGACACCCATGGAGGAGGTTATCCAGAGTTGTGGGGAGGGGAGGGACAGTGGGGAATTGGGGGTAACAGTTCATTTTTTGCCCACTGGATAATGTAACTCACTATGGACAATAAGAAAAATATTTTTAAAATAAATAAAATAAAGTGTGATTGTCTCTGGACTCCAAGCAGGGTTGGTTGCACTTCAGCCTGACATCAAACTCCACTACGTTCAAGTTCATCCTGTAAAACGAACCTTGTATGGTTCTCTCATGGCCCCACACATGCTTCAGCGTGGTTCAAGCCATCTCTCAGCCCTTAGGGTGCCTGGCAAAGTGCCTGCACCATGGAAAGAGCCATCGTTCTGTCCTCTTAGGAAACAATGACATCTATACAGATGCGGTTATTTTTCATATATTTTCAATCTATAGTGGGTTTAATCTGTAGTTTGGAATCCAGATAAGGAGGCCCATTGTGCAATAATTCTATACAAGTGCCTCCAGGGTTAAAATTCAACCTGATACTTGGGGGCAGTATGGCAAATTCAAAATAAAAGCCACTCCAACTGCTCATAGCGTTGGTCCCCTGATACCCGGTCTGGGGTCCCGAGGCTCACATGTCCCGACTTCTCTCAACTTAGTCCCTTGGGTCATCTAGAAGGTGTGATCTCCTCGGTGGCTTGGGAACTTTGACATCCCATCCAAACCCAAGAAGGTATTGTTGAGAACTGACTGCTGAGAACTAGGCAAGCAGACAGACAGGCACGAGTACCCAGAATGGGTCCTGTGGCATTTCCACAGCTAAGACCGTGAGAGCTGAGGGAGTGGCTCCTGGGAGGCTGTTTGTTGGCATTCAGAAGATGCAGACGACTGTCCACACTCCCACAGGGCCGGCACTTGCTGGATGTCATGCCCTTTACCTCAACAACGTCTCAAGCAGTTTCACAAGCCACACTCCAGGTAGAAGAAACACACCTGAGATTGTAGCCCATCACCAATGCGATGCTCAGGCAGGCTCCACCAGAGCCGCAAAATGGGCCCCAGGGACAGCACGAATAACAAGACGCCAGAGATGTGTCCTCCGATGGGAAGCAGTGCTGCTAAGAGCCTGGGAAAGATCCCCCTTGGAGGCCTGGAACTCAGACCCTAGGAACAGACTTGCAGGGGCTGGGTTGAACATCACCTCTCAGCTCCTAAAGCTGAAAACAGCTCAGCATCCTGCTCAAGATGCCAAATGTCCTTATTTTCCCCTCATTAAAAAAATTTCAAATTTGCTAAAATACTTGACCCCAAAAGGCCAGAGGTCATGATTTCTTTTTTTCCTCAACCTCTGGTAAAGGTGTGTTCTGCCTATATTTCTCTGGCTTCTCAGCAGAGCAGGAGAACAGCACACACTGCCTGCTTCCAGGAGGTAGATCCATCCATGAGAATTCACTGAAACACAAGAGCAAGAGATGGAGGATCATAAGGGTTCCAGTTCTATACATGACCTCTTTGACTACCTTGAATCCCAACACTTGGGCAATGGTAAATCAAAGATTTCTACTGTATTTTTTTAAATGTATTTTTAAAATATTTTTATTTATTTATTTATTTGCAAGCAGAGAGAGAGAGAGAGAGAGAGAGAGAGAGAGAGAGAGAGAGAGAGAGAGAGAGGGAGGAAATCCAGACACAGACGCCACCTTATGCATCTGGCCTATGTGGGTCCTGGGGAATTGAACCCAGGTCCTTAGGCACTGGAGTCAAGTGCCTCAACCGCTGAGCCATCTCCCCAGACCTTCTACTGTATTGTTATCCAAGATTAAGCTAACAGCATTAATTGTCAGTGTTTTTCTCTTTCAAAATTATTTGTCAGACTATTAGAACTCAGCTGTTCTAGTTCAGTAATGGACAGACTCGGGTCTACTGTGGGTAATACAGTCTCTATCTAGATTTTATTTAAACAATTGTCTTATGTTAGATATTTCAGGTCTACTGCCTTTAAATAAACTAACTCTTTCAGATATATTCCCTGCTTCAGGGTACAACCTCAAGTGACAACATGGCCTTCATCTGAGAAAAATGGTTTCAGCCTCTGTGGTTGTGTTTCCAACCTCTCCTGGGTACTTGGTTTGTTTTCAAACATAGATGTCAAGATTTATGTTGTCTGTTCCTGCCAGGTTAGATCAATTTATTTGGATTTTGTTATTATAATATGTTCTATCTGTATAGTCATGAGACGTTTAGATCTACTTTCACACTTCAGCTATGGCCTTCACTATCCCAAGACAAACTTAAGTTTTAGACAAAATAAATTTAAGTTATGCCAATCTTCTAGAAATGCTCACTAGTCAGTTATAGGTGGATATACTTATCCTCTGAGTGTGCTAACTGCCTATGTAGAAGCCGAATTCAATTGGAGTCATGGAGCAAAAAGGCAAATATTTTTGCCTCTGCTCCCATGTCACAAGGAGGGCACAGGAGTCGGAGGGACACTCCTTAACAGGATGGATGACACTGACTCTCTGGTTGCCTGCCTTTCCGATCAGGAAAGACATGGAAACCAAGAAACAAAATCAGTGTACAGTCTCATCCTAACTGCCAACACCAATGCTGGAGAAGCCACAGTGCTCCTCCCACATCCCTAAAAATCCCCATTTCAGGCCCCCTGGGCCCTTCCCCCAGCCTGGTATTCCCTAAAAGCCGGATCTTGATCTCGCCTTTCGCTCTCTTCCATTTGGGAGAGAGCCTGGAGCTCGGGGTCCCTTTCCTTCTGTTAAAGCCTTTCCTTTCAGAGCCGTGTCTCTCTCTCGTGGTGGCCATTTCCATTCTAGCAGCCATGGAGCCAGCATGCCTTGCACTGCAGCACAGCAAATGCTCAACTTTGGGATGTCTGAGTGGGAACCTCTCCTCTTTGTCCTTCTGCCATTTGCAGCTTCCCAGAATTCGCCATTGTTGCTGCTGCTTCTTGCTAAGCGGGTTCTCACGGCAGCCATTTGCCCCGCTAACCTGTGGACAGCCATCTTTACCGAGTGTCCAGTCAGCTTGCGGGTGGAGCTAAGGTTTCATCTAGAAGGGTGGGTCCTGCCAGCACAGCAGCGTCCGCACAACTGGCAGCAGGGCCCTGGCTGTTTCCTCAGGATGGAGAAGCACAGAGCAGCTCCATGCCTGTCCTTCAGCCAAGAGGCAGGCCTGGCTCTCCTGCCACAGTTGATGGCACTGAGTTCAGGTCTCTTTTTCTCCAAATGCAGTTAAATTCTTTTCCCACCCATAATGCCTTGTAGCCTATAAAGGTATTTGAAAAGCGTGACCCTTGCTCTTCGCATACCTTCCATCATCCTGGTTTACTTATGGGACAGGTCAGGTGCCTGTAGAGACCCCCCTTGAGTGGGAGGTGTCTAGCTAGAGCTACAACCCAGGGGCTAAAGCTGACTGGCCAGGTATGAACCTATCAGCTGTCTCTCTTGCTCACCTGAGGGAACTTTAATTCCCAAGACCTTCGTCTTGGCTCTCTCTTCCTCTCATGGCAGGCTAGTAGAAGGATCTCTGAATCTCCTGGCCTTAGAAAGGTAAGGCCTACCCCACCCCAGCTAATGGCTAGGGTGGGAGAAGGTTCTAGATTTTTCCCTCATGAAACTCTCCTTCTCATGATGGGAACCCTCTGTTATCTTTTCTTCTGCTGCTTGTTTAGCTGAACAGCATAAGTTCTATGAAACTCTCTGACACATGTTTTCCCCACACTTGTGGCTGGAGAACTCTGTAACTCCCCATGTTCCCTTAAATAATATGATTTTATGAACCTCACAGACCACGTAGTGACTGGGCAGCTTTCCTATCCAACATCCCCCTTCCCTTAACTGATTAATCTAGAATAAATGTGTGAATAAAAAATACTTATTTCTGTCCCTGTGTATAATTCTTTTGCATCAGAGGACACGAACTCAGTGGGAAAATGCAGCGGTTAAAAAAAAACAACCAGATATAGCTGTGCCAAAACTTCCCCATTACACTTAGACTGACAGAACCATCGTTTCTGGACGAGCCTCCTTCTAAGTGAGGTAGTGTGAGGAACTGAAGAGAAGGAACCCCCACCTCTTCAGTCACCATCTTCAAATGCCACAGGATCAAGGATGTCCTTGCACTCACTGCTCTGAAAAAGCTAGGAAAGGCTTCCCTTCAATCAGAGGCTAAGCAAGAGCCTCTTTCACAGACATAAAGCACATCAGGGTTGCCGGCAGGCATGGAGGCTAGCCTAAGGCACTTACACTTAGCTGAGGCTAGCCTAAGGCACTTACACTTAGCTGTTGAAGTAAAGAAAGCCCTGATAACTTATCACAAAAAAGGCAAGTCAAGATAATTTTTAATAGGAAATTAACAAAAAAAGAAAACCAGGTTTAAAAGAACATATAGGATAAAAAGTAAGGTGCACAGATCCCTCACCATGGGAATCACCCTCCTCCCATGTCACACTGTAGGGTACCCCCTCTGCAGCAGCAGGTGACCCTGACCTAGAAATCTCGGTCTCTTCTTGAAGGCAAAGTTGGCCTACTTGTTGTCATTGGCACAGACATTGTGAGTACAGAGCGGAACCCAAGAGGATTTTGGATTTGGATATTTGAAGACAAGTAAGAGCATCCCAGCTCTGGCTAGAACCCCCTCTGGGAAAACTATATGGACATTCTGGGTGACCCCTCGCCTCCCATGACACCTCCTCCCAGTGGCCTTGTGAATGGACTCAGCGAGGCTGTGGTGCCTTCAGAGGTCCTTTCATCTGCCTTCAGGGTCTCTCTCTCTCTCTCTCTCTCTCTCTCTCTCTCTCTCTCTCTCTCCCTTTTCTTCTTCGTCTCTGTGTCTCCTCTCTGTCCCATTCCCTCCATCCCCTATCTTCTTCCTTTTTGCCTGTCTCTCCTTCCTTCTTCTTCGCTTTCCTCTCCATATCCCCTCTCCTCCCTCCCTTCTCCCTTTGTCTCTTTCTCTCTTCCCACCATGGTTTCCCTCTGCCCCTCCGGCTCCCTGACTATGTTCCCGGGTAATCACTCACTGCATTGGCCTCTTAGATCAGTGATTCAACAGCCTTTTTGGGCTCACATGACAGGTCCTGTGTGTTAGTCACAGACACCAAGAATGCCTCGGAGGAGCGGAGACCACAGACAGGGTTATTCCCAGATCTGCCTGCCAAACGCAGACCTCAGCACTAAATGAACTTGGGAAGCGCTGGCTGCAAGGCCTGTGTGCAGGGCAGGCAGCCTCCAGGCGCGGAATGACACTGACTCTCCAGTTTCATTTGCATGTAGAACTTGGAGCAGACTGAGGCCTTAAGAACGCCGACTTTCTTCTATTTGTCCTCAGAATGAGACAGCAAACCAGAGGAAGGACTACCCTGAAAGAGGAGGGTCCTCAGTGGATGGGGGTGGATGGGGGGGGACAGAGAGGATAATGACACAGGAACACGATCAAATCACAGTATATATTAAAATCCTCAATACAAAGAAGCCCGACTTTCAGTGTCTCCAATGAACGTAGGAAGGAAATCTCTGTGAGAATGGGTATGTGTGCACACATGTGTGCATTTGATATTTAGGGGCCTTCAAGACTTGCCTGGCTTCTAAAATATGCTCACCCCCACCCAAAACATTCATTCATCTGTACAATTACTTGGGCATAAAAATTAAAGGCATAAATCTGAAAAGACAAAGGGCTAAAATGCAAATATCCCTGGCGGTTTAATCAGATAGTCTTTCATCGAATAAAACTGCCCGTTGACCTTTCACTAAAATCAAGCCTTACTGGAATATCAACAGTCCAGCATGCACGCGGTTGGAGAGATGAGTTCTGCCTGAGAGAAGCAACCAGTCCACAGCCAGCAGGTTTAGGGGAGAAACGAGCTCTCTTCCATCCTAGCACATCACATCTGGATCTTGAGAACTCCATCTTGCTTCCTGAATACAACGCCAAATTAAATCAGCTCTGCTCCCCTGACTCCCAAAACCTAGGAAATTCCCAAAACTAGTAGTCAGGAGAGAGCATGGCTGAGTCCTAGAGCTCCGATGGAGTTTAAGGGACTCATCTGTTGAGAATGGGCCTGAGGGATCACAGTCCACACAGAGCCATGGGGAGCGTGACTTACAACCTTCAAGGAGCTGTGAGACAAACGCACCAGCTCTTACACTAAATTATAGGCTCCTGGCAGAATCAGGGGAGAAACAGCTCACAATTCCCCCTGCTAGTCCTGAACAGGACTCAGCTCACTTCTGTTGTTGATGTGCAGGACTTTGAAAGACATTTAAAACCACCTTTGAAAACTTTACCCAAGAGAATTTGTTTGCATGATCTTTGCTTCCACGGTTTTCTTCTCTCTTGTACATTTAAACTGGATATGTGCTGAGAGAAAGTGCTAGAGTGGATAGTCAGAGGTTGTCCCATTCTGTATTCCATCCCCACATGTGTTACACCTACAGAAAACACTTATTTTTGAATAATTGACTGACTGACTGAATGAATGAGATATAGGATGATTCTAGTACAAGACTTGGATCTATCACAGAATTTCTCAGCTCAATCAAGGTATACCCTAGAAAAGATACGGTTTATAAGCAATTATGCCAGCCAGGTGTGGTAACTGTAATCCAAGCATTGGGAGGCTGGGGTAGGAGGCTCACCATGAGTTCGAGGCCAGCCTGACTATAAACAATAAGGCATGATATTTTCCTGAGGTAAGAGCATTCTCTAAAATTGAACAGCTTATAAAAGTACAAAGGTCTTCCAAGCTCGAGGAGTGGAGAAAGCTCTCTCTCTCTCTCTCTCTCTCTCTCTCTCTCTCTCTCTCTCTCTCCTCCACAGAAGCACAAGGAAGAAGACCAAGGCATGCTTAAGGGATGGAGCTAATGCTGAGAGAGACGGAGTTCAGAGTTTCATGCCAGTCTACTTCATTGTTTGCTAGAACAAAAATACAGTACTTTCCAGAGAAATGTACTTTTTAATTCAGAGTTTCTCCAGCAAGTCCTTCACTACATCCAGAAGAAACTCAAGAGGTATTTCAATGGAGTCTGATCCACAGGGGTCAAGTTGTTGTAATGAGTAGATCTGAGGGAGGGGGGAGATAGAGAATAACAATGAATCTCTACAAAACTCAGGCCCTATTTAATATGTATATTTTAACTGAATTTTTAAAATAACTCTTTGTAACTAGACAAAGGGTAGATGTGGTGGTTTGATTCATGCGTCACCCATAAAGTTACCTGTTCCAATGGCTTGATCCACAGCTGTTGGCAATTTTGGAACCTCGTTAGAAATGTGTTGTTGAGAGTGGGCTTATGGATTTTATAGCCAGCTTCCCTTGCCAGTGTTTGGCACACCCTCCTGCAGCTGCTTGTCACCTTCTGTGGAAGAGGTGATGTTCAGCCTCTGCTCAGGCCATCGTTTTCCCTGCCAACATGGAGCTTCCCCTCGAGTCTATAAGCCAAAATAAACCCATTCCTCCACAAGCTGCTTTTGGTCAGATTCTTTGTGCAGCAACGAGAAAGCTGACCACAACAATAGACAACAATGCTATAATCTGGCTGGATATGTTCTCCCATTCTTGGTGGATTGCGAAAATACTACAAAGGATTATTTTCTATGCTTATTTTAAGGTTGTTCAGTTAAGCCATCATTTTATATCCTTTATCTTTTGAACAAGCTAACCTCTTGACTAGAGTTTCTTCTCAGAAACATTCATATATTATCCAGAAAACATTCATAGTTTCTTTAGTAAATGTTCATAGCAGGATATACAAATTTTGAGAAAAGACAACTTAAAGTACAGTGATTTTTTGAGCTCTGTTTTGGGATATCAAGGAAATGTACTTGTAGTGAAGCTCATCATAGAAATAGGCATGTATAAAGAATCTTTGGAAGTTCAGGTCTGAAGAATATATAAAAATAAAATTTTACAAGATGAGCATAAAAGGACAGTGGAGATGACAAATTGGTGAACTCAAATGTCAATTTAGAGAAACTAACCAGTCTGAAGAGCAAAGAGAAAAATGATGGAAAACCAGCCAGCAAAGAATCAGTGACAGAATCAGAAGGTATCAAGGAGCGGGAAGTCGCGTGCTTACTTTCAGAAAGCAAAGAGGTAGAGGGAATGACACACACTTGAAAATCGATGCCCATGCCTTTACTTTCCCAGATGTGGCGCATATGCAGAGTTTCGGAGTGTGCAGACACGGGGTGGTACGAGTGGAGCAGCCCATTCACACGCTCTGGTACTTCTCGCTTACTAGCATTGAAGGAGCAGACTGACTCTCCATGTTGCTGCACTACTGACTCCATTGGAGGTTAGGGAAACCGTCTTCTCCCATCCTTGTCTTGTGCTCACACAGAGCATGGCGGAGCACGTCTTCCTTTTAGGACTTAGCTGCTCCTAAAGTGTTGTACTTTCAAGAATGAGAATTTTTAAAGTAATTTTTAACACTAAACCAAACATTTGAATTTGAAATGCTGTTATCGCAGTTCAGCCACACACCACTGGGATGAATCTTCAAACCAGGCACAATCTGGGGGAGGAAAGTATTTATTGAAACTACAGATTGAGGGGAAGTTCCAGTGAAAGAGGCTGGAGCAGAGAGAAAAACCCATCACCTACACCACACAGAGAGAACAGGGAACAGGAAGGAGGGCCAAGGAGAGAATTTCTTCCCCTTTCTATAGCCTTCGGGTGGAGCCTTACAACCTTTTTCCAGACTTAGTGGCTTCCTGAGTCTCTGTCATTTTCTTCCTGCATGGCCCACACAGGAAAGGATGTTTACTTCTAGCTTCTTTGAGCTTCTTTACATCATGTCAATATCCTCAGAGACCTTCCCAAGAGAATTAAAAGATCTAGTTGACAACAAAACCTAACCATCACAACTGTTGAGCCCATAGCCATAGCATGAGTCTGTAAGGAAGGAAAGCAAAAATTCCAGGTGGCATCAAAGATTCTTCTATTTAACCTTCACTTTATCTCATACCAGAATAAATATAATAAACCCTGAAACTCAATTACTTCCTTCCTCCAAAAGGGAGGTCTGAATTTTGCAATAGATGAAGCTGATCTTGGTGGCCTGTTCCTCCATGCCCGCTGCTTAGCCTTGGCTACCAGGAATGACCTCTCTGGTCTCAGCATGACCCTTCTTACTTTGCTGAGAACTGTGAATCAGCATATGATGCCCAGGGCAGGCCTGGGTCATCTGGAGATTGTAAAATTGCAAAACAAGCAAGTTCCCTGGACATCATGACTTTGAAGAGGCATGTCCAGCTCCAGAGCAAATTCTGGAACATTCTACAGCTTTCCAGACAGTCTTCTGTGATAAAGGCTCAGAGGCTTGCTGAAGGACTCCTCTCTCAGCTGCTCTTCCTTTCCAACAGGCGAGAAATCAGCCTTTCAACTGAGACCAGTGACGCACATCTGTTTGGCCAATAATACAGGCCATGGGGTGGGGTGATGGATCACCCCAAGTCTCTGTATCCAACATCAATTCTACTTTTGCAGGTTCCATGTGGATCATAGGAGAGGCAGCCTTCCCCCTTCTCATTAAGTTAGGGTGGTTATTACCACCCTCCTGGAGGAGTTTTAACAACGGCCTTGCTTCGCACAAAGGTGCGAGCTGCCAAAGGCTCTCTCTGCATGAGATGGGGTTAGTCAGGCACTGTCAGTTCTGCTCATTGACTTTGGCAGAAAAGTCCGTTTCGGCAGGGAAGAATCCGCACATCAGCTGGGACATGTGATCCCCTCCCCGCGTCTCTGTTTGTGCCAACTCGTAGTAAATTAGGCGCCTCGCTTCTTCATAGCGATGAATCCATTAGCGCTGACAGGCGCCTGGTCAAGGGCGCTGCTGGGGAAAGAGCTGCAGTCAGATGTCAGAGGCGCGGCCTCACCTTCCTGGGCTTTTGAAGGACGGAATGGGTAGGAACAGAGTAGACGAGAGATACCTGCCTGTGTGAGGCTGAGGATCGGAGCTAAAATTAGATGTGTTTATGGCTTGGCACAAAACCTCAGATTACTATAAAAACAGGACACTGAAAAAACAACCTTTCACAACTTGGCATAATTGGACTCTCCCTTCTTGTCTGAAACACTTTTCCTTAATGGCATGAAGCATTCAGGAAGAAATGCCAAAGTCCCACCCCAGGGTTGGTCTGTCTGTTGGCAGCATGCCCACCTGCTTTGAAATCCAGTTTATGGAAATTACCACACAAATACTTGAAGGACTTTGAAAAGTGATTAATGCGTTTCAAGCGATATGCACACACTTCAGAAAGCTAAGGTGGCCAAAGTACCTTGAGATGGGGCGTAGGCTGGGCCCTGGAGATGGAGGGGTGGGAGGGGTTCTGCTGTGAATGCAGCGAGGCGTGTTCTGGTCGTCTTATACGAGATGCCTTGCTTTAGACACAGCGAATGGAATGTTTGAACAGCTCTCTGCCGTGGGTGGCAGAAACCCCTCAGAAGGGCCTTAGCCAATCCGTTCTAATGCTTCCCAATGTCCTGGTTCCAATCCTGGTAGCATTCATTCTCAGTAGACTCGAAAATTTAAGATTATAGAATTGTAGGGCTGGAGAGATGGCTCAGCGGTTAAGGCACTTGCCTCCAGTGCCTAAGGCCCCGGTTAAATTCCCCAGGACCCACATAAGCCAGACCCACAAGGTGGTGGCCCTGGTGCACTCTCTCTCTCTCTCTCTCTCTCTCTCTCTCTCTCTCTCTGCTTGAAAATGAATAAATAAAATATTTTTTAAAGATTATAGAATTGTCATGTAGCAGAGTAACGCAAAGGGAACAGTATGCAACTAAACACTTGAGTTTTGTGTGACCAAGGGTCAACTTCAGGCCTGTCACTCAAACGTGGGGTCACAGTCCAGCCTTGCAGACACGCACATTCCTGCCAAAGGAAGAAGTAAAGGATAAAACGACTCTTTTAAGGTCTATTACCACGGACTTAATACCTGCCTAGGTCTGGGGAAAGTGCATACATTCTTTCATTTGAGAAGTTGGGAATGACTCAGATTAGAAAGGACATTCCTGCAGTCAGGAGCGATGTCTTTGAAGGCACCGCAGAGCTACAGCCGGGGAACTTCTGTGGCACAACTCCCAGCACTCTCCAAGGTTGAACTGTGCTGCCGATAGCTTGGATGCCAGTGAGAACGAGATTTGATCAGGTTTCTTTCACTGTAGGGATAATAACTACCGCCTTCCTTTCTCCCTTAACTAAATCTGCTCATCACTAAGTCATATCCTCATGGCTGGAATTTACACCACCTTTCAACTCAGCGTGCACTGTTACGATGTGCCTCCTGAAGACAGGATCGTACCCACTTGGTTCATCCCCACTCCTTACTCTGCATATTAAAAACTGTTGAAAGAATGAATTACAGCTCTTAGAGACATAGAACACCAACAGACGATAATTTCTTTAACCCAATTGTTTACATCTGCTCCACTTATGTTGAGAAATCATGTATAGATTATGAAGATTGTGCCATAATTCCAGTTCCTGAGTTCCTAATTTTACTGCCCCAATTCCAGCCTACGTTAATGACATGGTTTCTAATAGGAATAAAACTTAGTGAGGCTGATAAAGAATAAATTCTTTTTGACATGTGATACAGTAAATCCATGAGCTAAAATTTGAAAGCAACCAAACTGCATCTTTATTAATTCTCCTAAACTTAAGAGCTTTTGATCATGAGTCAGAGATTGCTTTCCTTCCTTGAAAATGTGCATGTCTGCCACAGAGCTATCCACCAACATGCCAAGGACAGACTCTGCGTTGGCCCTTGTTGGGCACTGCTTGTTGGCACTGCTGCTGAGGGCCCGGAGAACAAAGGGTTAAGGATGTCTGAGTGGGTGAAACCCCGATAATTCGGTAGGCGTTTCCCGGCTCCATCAACCCTGACTCCCAACCCCCATGGGCCACAGGAACCAGCATTCCCATCTCAGCAGGACTGGCACTGGGACCAGACAAACGTCCTTGTACCCATCCCCATGGACTGTGGCTAGCATCACGTTTTTCCCGCCACTCAGCCCCCAAATGAGGGATTCTCAGGTTTGTCCATACTCACCTATCCCAGTGAAGGCTCACCACCCCTATTCCCCATCCCCCTGACCCCCTTTTTTCTATAAATATAAGCTCTCCCAATTGAATAGAGAAGCATATGGATACACTATACACATCTGCTAGCATCTGTGTCTCGCCAGATCCCCTGTGTCGGCCCCCCAGCTCTGTGGAATGACCTGAGACAGGGGAGTAGCGAAGCAGCGACCAGCCTTCACTTAGCTCCCACTGCTTCACCGTTTTCCCTCCGCTGTGGCTAATGGCTCCCCCGGAGGCGAAAACAACAGGCCCTTCTCACTCAAAGCCTGCCAGCACCAAACGCAAATGTTGACACGTCCAGTAGTTCCTCCATGAGCCTAAAGTATGTTTTTGGCCAGTTAGGGTCGGCCTGCTTTGCCTGCCTGCAGAACCTCATGTGACAGTCGTTAAGCCTCCGGCCAGGGCTGCTTTGGGAGGTTTTCCCCAGGGACTCCCTATCATCATGCTGCTGAGTGGCAAGGTGCTTGCAGAAAGTCTGGGTGTCTCCCAAAGGCTTGATCCTCAACGTGGCACTTCTGGGAGGGGAGGTCCCTATATCACTGGAAATGAGCTTTCTGAAATCTTTCTTCTTGCTGCCTAGCTCAATATGCAACATGGCCCCTTTCCAGAACCAGAGCCTCTTCTTATCTCTTCTGTGTCAGATATTTTCTTGCAGTGACACACAGCTGACTAATTAATTAAACACTGACACCTACAAGCCTGGGTCAAATTGCCCTTGGCCCCTTCGGGACGGCAGTGTCTGCTGCACATCTCCTGCTGGAGTGGCTCCCTCCATGCCACCCTAGGCAAGTGGGGCCTGGTAAAGCTCAGTGTGCATTACTGCTTGTCATGGCTTGATCCAGGTGTCCCCCACAAGCAAATGAATGTGTTCTGGGTAATTGATCCTCAGCTGATGGCAGTTTGGATTTTACGGCCTCGATGGAGCTGTGTTGTTGGGGGCGGGCTTATGGGGTTATAAGCCAGCTTCCCCTTGCCAGTATTTGGCACACCTTCCTGCCATTGTTTGTGCTGTAGCGGAGGTGGTGTCCACCCCTCTGCTCATGCCTTCGTTTTCCCTGCCAGGATGGAGTCTCCCCTCGAGTCCATAAGCCTAATAAACCCATTCCTCCGCAAGCCGCTTTTGCTTGGGTTCTTTCTGTGCAGCAGCTACAAAGCTGACCACAACACTGCTCTCGAGTCCTATCTCCTTGACCGGTCCTTGAACTCCTATATAGCCGCTCACAGAACATACTTGATTCTCACAAGAGGCAGGAAGAAATTCAAATCCAAGAAATATATTTCCTCTATCAAAATTCTATGCATCATGAAAAGACCATATCTGACTACAATTTCATAGCCAGAATTCTTTTTAATAAATGCATTTTTATTTAGTAACTGTAACAAAAATGAAACAAACATGATTTACAAACAAGACATATCTGTAAACGAATGAATATAAAATTACAAATTACTGATCCCTGAGCAAATAGATACTTTTCAGGTTCATAGAGATTTTTGGTATAATGCTATTTTATTTAGAGTAATAATGTGGGGCTTGGGAAATTGTTCAGTGACTCAAGGCTATTGCTCACAAGCCTGCCAGCCTGAATTTGATTCCCAAGGATCCGCATAAAGCCAGATGCAAAGTCTGTGACTCCTACATGTTTATGGCAGTGAAAGGCAGAGCCAAGAGAATCAGAAGTTTGCAGCCGAGCTGGACTGCCGCTCACACAGAGGCAAAAACAAGCAAACCAAAAGCCAGTGGAGATCCCAAAGTCTTAACTGAAAGGGGCCCAGTGATAGACTCCTGAGCCTCTACAACTGTGGCCCCTCCAGAGGAAACGTCCGAGGTGTTGTATGTAGCCATGTGTAAGGGGGAGAACCCGGGCCTTCGTTTGGTTCTTCATCAAACCCAACAGTGAGCAAATGCTGCCTCCACTCCTCTCCCTTCCCTTCTCTCCCGTGCATCATGTCACCCCTTGTGCTGGACAGAGCACAGAGACTGGATGAAGACCCCAGAGCAAGCCTGCAACCCAGAGTCCTCAGCACCCTGTGGGAGAGGGGAGGTGAGGATGTGGTCTGAAGGCACCGTGGGATTTGCAGGACGCAGCCACAGTGACCACGTGGCAAGACAGGCAGCCACAGCCCCTGAGGAAAAGCAGTCGTGTCCCGCGAGGAGAGATGACAAGAATGACCAGAGCACAGGAGTGGAGCCCTCACAGCAGAGGGCTGTTTGCTGATCTCATGAAGTAGGGCAGCTGGATGCCAGGGGACTTCTGTCTTTACTCAGGGCAGGGGCTCCCTGATGTTCGGCCTCTCCACATTTCCACCACGGTTCCCTTTTCTTCACATCTTTGCAAATGTTTTTTCTCTTTTGCCAAAGAGACACTTGTATTCCCATGTATTTATTATTGACTATGGCTAGGATACAGAAAGCATACATTGATGGAAGAGTGAATAGAAAACTTGTAAGATTAGAGAAGTAGCTAGATAAATAGAAATACAATGGAATACTATTTAGCCACGGAAAAGAAAAGCCTGTTATTTACTATAAATGGATGAATCAGGATGTGCTAGGGAAATACGCCAGTCACGGAAAGACAAAGACCAAATGACTTCATTTAAATGTGAAATTTTAAAAGCCAACTTGATATTCCCTAGAATTCATCGATGAGGGCTATATAGATTAGCTTATTTGAAGTAGAATTGCCCACCTTAACTGTGAGTGGCATCGTTCCATGGGCTGCGTGTGTGGAAAGGGGAGAGCTCGCTCAGGAGCAGCATTCGTCACTCAGCGCTGCTTGTAGCTCCTACCACCATGCCTTCCCTGCCTGATGCTCTAGGCTGACATAAGCCCTTCTCCCCTTAAACTGATATTTTGCTTTCCGATATTTTGTCCCAGAAACAAGAAGGTAACTAATAGAGTAGTTTCAAGGGAAGACAGAGAAATATTGGTCAAAGTGCCAAGTTTCAGTTACGTAAGATGGAACAAGTTTGAAGGAACTAATATGCAATGCAGAGACTATAGTTAATAGTCCGATGCTGCAGACATGACATTTGTTGATATCGGAAGTGTTGCCGCTGCTCACACAAAGGGGTAACTATACATAGAGATGGGCGTTAATTATCTTGATTACAGTAATCACGACACAGTATGTGCATCAGAATATCACATTCCTTCTCACGTTAAAGACATGCCTTTTCTGTAATATGGAGATTGAGCCTAGAGCTGCAGGCGTTCTAAGCAAGCTCTCTACCTCCAAGCTAGATCCCCCGCTTGCCTTTTACTTTTTATTTTGAGACAGGGCTCAGGCCAGCCTTGAATTCACTCTGTTACCCAGGCAGGCCTTGAACTTTCGATGTTCCTTCCCCAACTTCCGAGGTAGCTGAATTACAGACCTGAGCCACGAAGCCTGGCCTACAGCTTCTATGATTTATGATAAGAAAGAAACTAGACAATAAGAGAAATGAATAGAATTTAAGCAGAAATAAGGAAACAACAAAGACCAAGATGAACGATCATTCGACAGAAAAGACAAAGAAGTAGAGAAAAATAGAACTCCATGGAGACTGATCAGGAAGAAAAGAGAAGCAAGTGCCAATAATATATTGAACTGGTAACACCAGATTTTACAGACAAATAAACTTATGTCAATAAACTTGACAACTTTGATAAAGTGGATAATTCCCAAAAAAATATAATCCACTGAAGTTTATTTGAAAAGAAACAGCCTGAAAATCCCTTTTATCTGTTAAAGAAATTTAATCTTTAATTTAAACCTTCCCACTAAGAAACTTTCAGACCCAGACGGCTTCACTGGGGAATAATACTGAACATTTAAGGAAGAAATGTTGCCAATTCATGGCACATTCTTCCCAAGAAATTGAAAAGAGGAGAATATATCTCAACTCAGTCTATGAGCCGAGAATTATTGAAAAACTGGATAAAAACATTTTAATCAAAGAAAAAAGGTAAAATCTTCCACGAGTTTTATACTAATAAAAATTTGGCAAAATGAATTCATATAGATAGATGACATAGATATAGATATAAATGATATAGAGATAGAGATGCAGCATGATTAGGACAAAGATCTCTTCGTGATTTTCATTCCAAGAATACATGGTTGGTTTAACACTAAAACAAAATCAATGGATTTAATTTATCATATTGTGATGGCTTTGTTATCAACTTGACCTGTTTAATCATCTTGGGTAGGTCTCTGAGTTTGTTCACAGGAAGACAGTCCTCTTAGTAGGGGGGCAGGATATAAGGAGGCTCTGGGAAGCTAGAAACAAGCTTCCCTTCCTGGGAGAGCAGTGCAGGAAGGAAATTCCAGAGACTCAGGGAGTAAACAAGTCTAGGAAAGGGTTGGAAGACCCTGCCCTAAGGCTATAAAAGGCGAAGGAAATCTCTCTCTTCTCCCTGCCTGTTTGCTATTGTGTATGAGGTGTTGGTGATGGTTTTGCTCTCTGCTTGGATCTATAAAAGGAGGCCGGCCTCTTTCACCATTATGGAACTTCCCCTGGATCTGTAACTTCAATAAATCCTTTCCTCCCATAACTGTGCCTGGCTTGGAGGCTCATCCTAGCAGTGTGTGAGCGGACTACGATACATATCAAAAACTTAATAAAGTAAAACCATGAGAGGATCTTAATAGGGGCAAGAAAAAGTACTTAATAAAGCTCATCTTCACTGTCTCTCTCTCTCCCTCTCTCTCTCTTTCAACATATTTAATAAAGGATCCATTGCCTGAGTCTATTTCTAAATATAACAGACCAGGAAGGAAAACAAACACAGATCTAATAGCTGCAAGTGAAGTTGATTAAGACACATCGCTAGAGCGACTCTAGCTCCTAGAATTCCTCTTCCAGCTCTGTTGCCTAATTAGGATAATTACTGTGTTTGCCTTGATCATAGTCATTCTTTATCTCCCCAAGTAAATGAAATGCACATGCAAATATTCATCAAATGTCAAGATATTTTTCATCCTGTGACCTTTGAAAATTTATCAGATAACCGTTTGAAGGAAGAGTCTCTTCAGAACATGCCAGCGAAAGTGACGTAGTGGTGATTCCCAAAGAGAGATAATGATTGGAAGTGACTAGTCAGCCCATGGCTGAGGGGAGAAGTGAAATTCAGGCAAATATTGTTCGACCTTGGTGCAATACTAGAGTGTCAGGATGAATGGAAGCCAAGAAACAGAGCCAACCACTTCTCTACGGATGAGCACAGCAGAATTTGAGATGGGTTTCTGTCCGCCTTGCTTCTTCTTGCCCGTTAGTGACAGAAGAGGGGAGGTCACTTCTCCAAAGAGAGGGATGAATAAGACTGCTTAGAGTGTTTCAAGACCCTGGGCCTGGGAGAGCTGCTCCTGGACCCTTTCTCTCTCCTCTGCTTCCTCTCTGCCCCCCTCCCTTGCTCTCGTCACCTCTGCTCACTGTCTTTTCTGCTTTCTGTCTCCTCCCTTCTAGCCAGACCTGTCCTTGCTGCCTCCACCATCGTGGCTGAGAAGGCAGCTGGGCTGAGCTCTCTTTTCACGAGATCACAGAGCAGGATGCAGACATGGCTGCCCAGTTTCATCCAGGAACTGCGTTCTCTGATTACCTAAAAATTGTTCCTTTAGGCAACTCACAGAATGCCCAGTTTTAGTATTCTTGGGTGTCCTGGTTGATAACGGTTCATACACTTCCTGTACCCTGCTTGATCAAGGCGACCTGGACTGTCATCTGAGTCCTTTGTTTCTTCCTAATGCTGAAACAGAGTGAGTGGAAAGAAAGAAAGAAAGAAAGAAAGAAAGAAAGAAAGAAAGAAAGAAAGAAAGAAAGAAAGAAAGAAAGAAAGAAAGAAAGAAAGAAAGAAAGAAGGAAGGAAGGAAGGAAGGAAGGAAGGAAGGAAGGAAGGAAGGGAAGGAAGGAAAGGAAGGAAGGAAGGAAGGAAGGAAGGAAGGAAGGAAGGAAGAAAGAAAGAAAGAAAGAAGAAATGAGAAACAGGAAGGGAAAGAGAGAGGGGGAAGGAGAGAGGGAGGAAAGGAAGGGAGGAAATGAGTGGGGGAAAGAGGGGCTCTATTTTTGGCAAAAACAAGAGCTGCTGCAAACAATCAGGCATTTTTTCAGTAACTCACACCCCCGAGCTTCCTTGGCCTCAGCGCATGGTCACAAGGCAGTGGCTGTAGCTCCAACCAGGACGGTCAATTCAAGGAAGGTTAAAGGAGCCCGTCGCATCGGTCCCTTTGTCTGACATGAAACATTCCTAGAAATCCACAGGCAGGCTTACACATGTCTCTAACCTGCTTGAACCCTGGCTTATCTGCCACTGCGTCAAACGCCATCCTTAAGTACAAGGAAAGCTGGAAAAGGGAGGGAGGGAAGGAGGGAGGGAGAAAGAGGGGGACAGAGACTGAGACTTCCCTTGACAGCTTGCCACGGACTTGAGGAAAACGTCGGTTTCATAACATACATTCATCTGACATGGTCACCCAAACTGATGTTGAAGGGAATTTGAGCAGGATTCACTTGTAAGGGCACTGGACACAGGAAGTCCTTATTATTCCCCAGGCACCAGGATTCATTTTTTGTCTCCTGACGGGCTCCAGCCACCAAAGTTCTTGCTTATTAGTAAGGAACGGACAAGAACAAAGGCAGTGAAACTGGCCCCTGCCACCTGCCACCTGCCACCTGCCAGCAAGGAACACTGGGCATTCAGAGGGCAAGAGCTAAGAGCAAGAAGCAGTTAAAAATGGAATTCGAAGTACGATTGTCACCTTTTTATCTTCTCTTATTTTCTGAGAAAGACTTGGAAGAAAATGGTCCTCGGAACTCACCAGAAGGCGAAAGAATGAGTGTGCCAAAGCCTCACTTCGTCTGCTGTTCTGTGCTGTGCCCGCCACCCTCCTGTGTTGAGGACTCTACCTGTGCTCAGGTAACCTTAACAGACTTCTGCTATTAGTGGAAGGTCTAACTTTTGTAAGATTAAGAATTTGCCCAACATTTGCAATGCAATATTTAAGATTAAGAATTTGACCAATATTTGGAGTAGATATAACGTATAGAAAAGCACTGTAAATATATGTCATATTTCTCAATAATACCTTAGTACATCAAGAAGTCTGCAGTTTAAGCTACCCATTGAAAGAGAACTAGTAACAAACTAGTGGTACAGTACACAGTTAAGACCCAAACTCAGAGACACTCATGTGCTTCTCTACGATGGTGCGCAAGAGATCCCAAGAGCAGCGTGAACGTGGAGAGAACTCTGCATCAACGAGAGGGGAACCACAGAGAACGGGGACAAAGGGACACATGTGCTTGCCTAGTACAACTTGCAATTCTGAAATGCCAGTGTGTTCTGGAATGAATTAAGCTGACAGGAGATAGGAAATCCAGACTGAGTGTCTGTGGTCATTGGACATTGGACTGATAAGCCCTGCTCAGGCTGCAGTCACTGAGCGAAGCTTATGGGCCTCATTCACAGGACACCGCATTCTCACGTTAGAGAAAGCAGGACAGAAAGTGGAGCCACACCCCAAATCTGAAATGGCCCCAGTGAGTAAGGGGATCCCCTTGTATATGACATGGGCCCCCCCTTCTTTCCAGACCCTAAAAGGAAGAAGCTGAGTACAGTTATGACAGGCAGAGGGGAAAGCATAGCACCCTGTCCATGGGGCCGGGGCACAGCAAGCGAGAGCATCCTGATGGCCCTGCTATCCTTTCACTCAGTCTCTGCTCTTCCCCAACTCACAGATGCCTTGGTCTAAATAATCCACATTTCCAGGTTCTTCTGGGTGACTACAGGTCAGTTTCCCCTTGGGAAACAGAGTTTTCCTATGTAAGCACGTGGGAGGGGGTCAGAGATAAAGCTTTTAATTCAAGCATTAATTCAAACAATCTACATATCATGAAATTTGTTCACTGTTTAATCCTAACAGATTAATTTTCTCACCTGAAATGTAATAAATACTGTATCCAAATATTATGCATGCAGACTATCATTATGCCATATAAATGTTTGAGATCTCTGTTGTTTACTTACCCAGGGTGATATTTCTAGAATGTCTATTAGTAGGCAAGGGTCTGGAAAAGAGGGAGAGAGAGAAAGAGAAGAGAAGAGAAATATTTAGGATATAGCAACTGTCTAATGTAAGGTGGGAGGTTGGAAGCTATGGTTATGTGGCTGAACACCTGGAATCATGCAACAGATGACCCCACATCCTGGTACCAAAACTGTTGCGGTCAGCTTTCTTGTTGCTGCGCAGAAAGAACCCAAGCAAAAGCAGCTTGTGGAGGAATGGGTTTATTTGGCTTACGGACTCGAGGGGAGACTCCATCCTGGCAGGGAAAACGATGGCATGAGCAGAGGGCTGGACATCATCTCTGCCACAGCACTGTTTGTGGAGGAATGGGTTTATTTGGCTTACAGACTCAAGGGGAGACTCCATTCTGGCAGGGAAAACGATGGCATGAGCAGAGGGTGGACATCACCTCCGCCACAGCACTGCAATCAGCGGCAGGAAGGCGTGCCAAACACTGGCAAGGGGAAGCTGGCTTATAAACACCCATAAGCCCACCCCCAACAACACAGCTTCATCGAGGTTGTAAAACCCAAACTGCCATCAGCTGAGGATCGATCTATCAGAACACATTCATTTGTTTGTGGGGGACCCTGGATCAAACCATGAGAAGGTCTTTACCACCTGCTGTAGTTGGGATCTGGAGTGCCACCCAAAGGCCCATGAATTAGAAGCTTGGTCCTTAGCTTAGCACTATTGGGAGGCAGGGGAAACCTTAAGAGGTCAAGCTTCTTTAGGTCGCTGTGGATGTGACCTCAGGGGCAGGGACTATGAACACTGGTCTCTTTAGCTTTTGGTTTTTCACGTGGCCTTCTCTGCATGTGTCCCCCTGCCCCACCATGATGTACTATGCTACTATCCACCCAAAGTAATGGGGCCAATCGTCCATAGCTGGAAACCTCTAAAGGTGAGTGAAAAGAAACCTTTTTCTCATTTTAAGTTGTCTTATCTCAAGTATGTTTTATAGTAGCAAACAGTTAATAACACACTACCTCAAATTTCAAATAACATAAGCTGCCACCGACATGCCTAGTTGGTGACATGTGACAGGCTGCAGTTTTCTCCAGAAGATGCTCAGTAGAGCTGATAGTCTAAGAATTTTCATCCTGAAAAGCCACAGAAGACCTCTAACTTTGACATATTTGGTGAGCAAATACATCTACACTTGGAAACATAAGTGCTAGCTCCCATGCTAAGGTACTTGAAGACAACTTTTTAAAATCCTTGTAAAAAGCTTGCTAAGTCTTAGAGGCTGGAGTGCACATATAGAAGTAATAAACATTGGGGATGGGAGATGGCTTAGTAGTTAAAGGCGCTTTCATGCAAAGCCTGACGGCCTGGGTTCAATTCCCCAGTACCCAGGTAAAGCCAAATGCACAAAGGGATGCATATGTTTGAAGCAGCAAGTGTCTCTGGCACACCCATACTCTCTTTCTCTCTCTCTCTCTCTCTCTCTCTCTCTCTCTCTCTCTCTCTCTCTCTCTCTCTCTCTCTCTCACACACACACACACACACACAAATAAATAAATAGATAAATAAATAAATAATTTAAAAGTAATGATGGGCCATCTCCCCAGCCCTTGTCTTGGTTTTGTTTTTTGCAGTGCTGGGATCAAACCCCAGGACTCTCATGGATGCTAGGCAAGCAATCTACCACTGAACTATACCACACCAGCTCATTAAACATCTTGTCAGTGGGCTGCTCAATTATAAAATTCATTTTATGTAATATGTATTTGTATCATACATGTTACAATTACTAAAGTAATACACATTAATTGTAGATAAACAATAAATATAGCTGTTATTTTACAAAATGTTTTGTACAGTACATATAATTTTATAAAGTGTATTACCCTAGCATATTATGCCATGTCTTAAAAAAGGGAATTTCTGTCATTATGTATAAATTTTTTATTAAATAATTTAAGTGGCTTTAAAAAAATAAAAGTAATGATGTTCCATAGGCTTCAAAAAATTCAAAAAATCATGGGAGCAAAATATGAGGGATCTGTGTGATACCACGAAGAGACCAAATCTCAGGATAATGGGCTTTCCAGAAGGAGAAGACACCCAGGCCAAAGGCATAGAAAATATTTTCAACAAAATCATACTAGAAAATATTCTTTATCTAACAAGAGAAATACCAGTCCAGATAGGAGAAGCCCACAGAACTCCAAACAGACAAGACCAAAGAAGGAACTCTCCAAGACATATCTTGGTTAAAATGCTTAACATAGAAAGTAAGGAGAGAGTGCTCAAGGCAGCAAGAGAGAAACA
>PVHP010019857.1:0-31326 GCA_004024765.1 Zapus hudsonius
TTGCCAGTATTTGGCACACCTTCCTGCCGCTGTTTGCAGTGCTATGGCAGGGGTGATGTCCAGCCCTCTGCTCATGCCATCGTTTTCCCTGCCAGGATGGAGTCTCCCCTCGAGTCCGTAAGCCAAATAAACCCATTCCTCTACAAGCCACTTTTGTTTGGGTTCTTTCTGCGCAGCAACTAGAAAGCTGACTGCAACAACCCTGTCTTCTCCAGTATCGGTCTCTCCAGTGCCTCAACCACTGAGCCATCTCCCCAGTCCATGGTGAGAATTCTCCAAGAACCCTAATCATTCCGACTCCACCACTCGCAATCAGAGGTTGAAGGATTCTATCACTATGGGAGGTTCTGAGCTGAGGCTCCCCTCCCCTGCGTATTCAATGTAAGATAAACATGTAAAAGGGCTGCAGAACAAAGAAGTTCAACATGTAATCGACTGTGAACTAATTGCACCTGACATGCACAGAAATAGTCATTTAGCAAATGCATGTAAGCCCCAGTGTTTGCTACTGTACATCCTGGTTCTTTCTTCCTGCTTTCCTCTAAGCCATGGAACACTAGCTTTCAGGTCACAGGCTTGAAGGAGGGGCCCTGGCTCTGCCAGTCTTTCTGCTTTTTTAGCTTAGCTTGTCTTGAGCACACAACATGCCCATACCTGGAAGTGACAGAAGCCGGTTTCATGACATGACAACCTGAATTCCCACCCTGTCACATCGCTGGGAGTTGTGGGGCCTGAGCACCTTACTTGGGGGTCTTCATACACTGTGTTCCTCAGGTTTTCTTCACTGTGAAGTGCAGGTCCTTAGACAAGATCACCCTGTGCATGCTGAGAACTACTACTGTGTGGGAACCCCACTCAGCATCACTGTGGCCTTTCCTCAGGAACTCACTAGGCACCCGTGATTGTCCCTGAGTGTCCAGTTCCCTCTGCTTCCCAGAACCGGCTTTTCATTGCTGCCAAACCCACCTCTCGCCCTCAGCCTGGATTCTCCTTGTTTGACTTTGTTCTCCTTTCTTTTACTTTTTGTACCAACTCAACCCTACAATTTTCTTCCCCACTCAGGCTCCATCAGCCACCCTCCCCTCCCACCAAACTTGCTGAGTTTATCCCTGGGTGTACACTTGGGCTACTGATCAGAAGTCAGCCAGACATGATCTTGCCTCTTTCAAGGACATTGGGCTGGGTGTGTTTGTAGACAACTTCAATCCCACCATTTGGGAAGTGGAGGGGAGAGGGTTGCAAGTTCCAGGTCAACCATATTGAGACCCTTTTTCAAAAGACAAGAACAAAACTCCAAACCAGCACTGAAGAGATGGCTCAGTGGTTAAAGTTGCATGCTTGCAAAGCCTGCTGGTCCATGTTTGATTCTCCAGTACCCACATAAAGCCAGATGCACAATGGGATGCTCTCACCACTGCAAAGTAACTCCAGAGGCATGCACAACTTTGTGCATCTGGCTTTATCCCAGGAAATTGAACCTGGGCCATCAGGCTTTGCAAGCAAGCACCTTTAACCATTGAGCCATCTCCCTAGCCAAAAATGTGATTGTAATGATTAAAAAATTTATTATTTTATTTGCAAGGAGGGAGGGAGGAAGGGAGAGAGAGAGAAAGAGAGAGAGAGAGGAGAGAGAGAGAGAGAGAGAGAGAGAGAGAGAGAGAGAGAATGGGCATACCAGAGCCTCCTGCCATTGCAAACAAACTACAGATGTATGTGTCAATTTGCGCATCTGGTTTTATGTGGGTACTGGGGAATTGAATTTAGGCCATCAGGCTTTGCAAGCAATTGCCTTTAACTGCTGAGCCATCT
This sequence comes from Zapus hudsonius, assembly GCA_004024765.1. Taxonomy (NCBI): domain Eukaryota; kingdom Metazoa; phylum Chordata; class Mammalia; order Rodentia; family Dipodidae; genus Zapus; species Zapus hudsonius. The sequence goes on from PVHP010019857.1 coordinate 1,810, forward strand.
CTCCAGCCCTAATATTGGAATAGTTTTTAAATATGAATTTGTTTATTTGAGATAGATGTCTACAAGGAGAGAGGAGGGAGAGAGGAAAATATGAGCACACCACAACCTTCTGCCAGTGCAAACAAACTCCAGATGCATGTGCCTTTTTTGTGCATCTGGCTTTCCGTAGATCCTGGTTAACTGAACCCTGGGTTGACAGGCTTCAAAAGCAAGCCCCTTTGACTGCTGAGGTATGTCTCCAGTCCCATTTTCTTTGAATTTCTAATGCTTCCCAACAGCTGTCCTCCTGGGAGCCTGAGGTGGTGGACAGAGGTGAAGGAGTGGGTATCAACTTGCCAACGACAGTGTCTGCAGGGGGGCAGGTGCTCTGGGATGGATGCTCAGATTTTCTGTCTTCTCTCTCCCTCTTCTCCAAGATGCCTCTAGGGCTGCTGCAGCAGATATGTGGACTGTCTGCAGATGCTCTTGCTGAGCACTTCTGGAATGGGGGTACTACGGGGGTGGGCAGGGGCCTGGCACTGCTCTACTTCCAATGGACAATGGACAGAACAGTTATCTGGGCCAAATAGGGGTAAGATAAGAGAGCCTGGCCTCCTTGTGGGAAGAGTTTCAGGCCTCATGCCTGGGATCACCTGAAGGGCTTTGCTTCTCAGCCCAATGAGGTAGTAAGGCTGCCAGTCTCTCTCTCTCTCTCTCTCTCTCTCTCTCTCTCTCTCTCTCTCTCTCTCTCTCTCTCTCTCATTCTCCCTGGCTCTCCACAGATGGCAGATGCCTCTGAGTTTTTTTTTTTGTGTGTGTATGTATAGCATGCAGTGTGTGTTCCTGTTGTATATGTATGTGTGTGCACATGCACGTGTCCTGTGAGAATGTGTGCTGAGGCCCGAGGAGGAACTCTGTGTCCTCCTCTGTCACACTTCTGCTTTCCTTCCCTGAGACAGGGTTTCTCATGGACGTTGGAGTTCTGTTTTGTTGTTAGATTGGCCCCAGCAACCCTCCTGTCTCTGTCCCCCATGCCCTCAGTGCTGAGGCTTCAGGAATGTATAGTCACACTTGGATTTTCCCATGGGTTCTGGGGATCAAACTCAGGTCCTCATAATTGCACTGCAAATGCTCTAATCCTGGCTCACACCCTGCCAACCGGGCTGTCATTTTCACTCTGAACTGGCAGTCTGAGAGCCAGTACTGGTGGTCACTACCTGGAGGTCTCAGGGAGAAGCAGAGCTCTCAAGACCTTTGACTTCCAGCTTTCTCCTAATCTACACGAAGCCGGGTTCCATCCAGTCCTGGGATCTGTCCAGTGAGGGGAAGGTACTGGTCTCTGGAGTCTGACAATTGCTGCCACTGTTTCTGCTCCATCTACTCTCAGTCCTGGAAGTCTTTCTTTCACTTCCAGTCCTGTCTGACACATCTACTTCCTTGGATTGCATTTTTGTCCTTTCGAAAGGGCATCTTTCCCTATTCCCTACTCCCAAGGCTACTCAAATGTTCACAAGAGCTGGGCATGGTGGTGCACACCTTTGATCTCAGCACTCAGGAGGCAGGGGTAGGAGAGTCACGGTGAGTTCAAGGCCAATGGAGACTACATACTGAATTCCAGGTCAGCCTGGGCTGGAACAAGACCCTACTTCAAAAACCAACCAACCAAACAACAACAACAGCAACAACAACAACAACAACAACAAACCCACAGAGAATACAGCTAGGGGAAAAAATGGAGGCCAGCCATGCTTTCTAAACTTTCCCCCATTACACAATGCTTGTGACACAGTTCTTTCAGGCCTCCTAGCTTAGGAGACTGCTTCCACTTCTGGCAAGGGTTAGCTTCTCTCCTCAAAGCCATTCTATGGCCTTCCATAGTGTGGTTGATTTTCCACAGGTGCCTATGAAGGAATTGTTGCCTGGCTTCTTGGAATGCATCCCCTGCCTCCTGCATGGGAATGGCCTCTGATGGAGTCCCCTGGTCCTCCCTAGACTTGGAGCAGTGCTGGGGCCGCTAGCACCTGTGCACCGTTTGCCTACTTTATCTTGTTTCCATGAGAAAAACTTGCAGCTGCTAAACTCTTAATAAAGACAGATACTAATAGCAGTCACCTCATGATGGGGTCAAGACTTTGTCATGTGTCCTCTTCAATAATTTTTGACTCTTATTTCTGCCAAACGATCACTGGGAATGTGCCCCAGGGAATCAATTACATTGATCTTAGTGTGTCCTGAAAGCTTAAATCAAGGAGGTGCATACACATAGCTTCAGAAAATACTACTTAATCACATTATGACTTCAGATCAGGAACTATAATCTGGTATTTTTCATCATACAAGTGGTTTCAAGTGTCAGAGAAAAACAATGAAGTTTTCTTTCCATAAATCATTTTGGGGGAAAAAAAATCAAATGCTTAGGTTTTATATTCTCTTAATGGTTTTGTAATTTCAAACTTCTGTTTATATCACTTTATCTTTAGGAAAGTTATTTTTAAAAAGTACAGCAGTGCTTGATTTATTATAAATTATAATTTTATGAACATTGGAAATTCGAACTTGCAAATTTCTGCTCATGTTTATATGTCGACATATGTGAACACCAGCAGATGTTCTGTGAGCAATAAGACACGGTTTATATGGATTATCTTGAAGTGTCCTTGGCTGGAAGTGTTCGTTGGCAATACCCAAATAGAAAGGTTGATAATTGAGAAGAAGGCCATCCATATGGCTAATGCAGCAAGCCGCACTTCAGCAGGGGAGGTAAAGCAGTTATTGATTTGAATTTGGTTGCTATGCCCACCATGATTTTAAATAGACTGGTGGGTCTAATTTGGAGTTTAATGATGCTAAAATTAAACATTGTGTTGCTACGGGTATACGATTGTTAGCGATCTCACATTATCTGGCAAAGTTTGCTCCTAAAGTTAGACCTGATAAAATAGCTGAACCATCTTATTTGCATTGTAGTTAGCAAATAAAACATATCATCGGACTTTTCTTCTGATACCTAAGTCCTATCGACCCAGAATAGAGGCCAATGCAGTTTAGTAAATGTCTTTTGCTTGTTTGTTTGAGACGGGCTGTTGTTGTGTCTCCCTGGCTGGTTTGCTACTTGCCATGTTGCTGAGGGTGGTCTCAGTCTCATGAAACCTCTTAAGTGCTGGGATTACAGGTGTGCCACCTAGACTGGCTTCAGTACCTTGAGTTCCAGTTCCTATTTCATCTGAGGTTAGTGGTTCCCATCCCTGACTACTGTTAGAACTGCTTGAAGAGCTACCATGTGAAATAAAACAAGGCAAAAGACCACACCCATTGGGTTGGTGTCTCTGGGGGTCCAGGTCATGCACACAAGCAAGCGTTTTCAGTATGTGCCTGGGAATTAGAGCATTGATGAAATCTTCAAGTCATTCAGCTAGTTTGCAGTCATTTTTTTTATAAAATATTTTATTTATTAATTTTTAAAGCAGAGATACAGAGAGAGAAAGAGAGAGATAGAGATAGATAGATAGATAGAGAGAGAGAGAGAGAGAGAGAGAGAGAGAGCGCACCAGGGCCACCACCTTGTGGGTCTGGCTTATGTGGGTCCTGGGGAATTGAACCCAGGGCCTTAGGCACTGGAGACGAGTGCCTTAACCGCTGAGCCGTCTCTCCAGCCCGTTTGCAGTTATTTGTATCCTAGCTTTGCTCTGGCTAGAGTACAGGTAGTCCTTTTCAAATTAATCTATGTAAGACAAAAAGAGGGCTTAATTTGGGTCCCCCATCATGTGTCCTGAGTGCTCACAAACCCAGCTGGGTGGGTTCATGGGCATCTGGGAATCTCTGAGTTGCCAGCCTCTCTTCTTCTTCAGTGCCCTGTGGGGATGACAACAGCATTTCTGAGTGACACCCTGACAGAGCCATCCTTGGTTTCAAATCTAGGAATTAAGTATTGAGTCCCAGAATCAAATACTCTGATTGTAATCAGATCCCATAGAGACCTAGAACAAGTCATTTGACACTCAAGCCTTACTCTTCACATCTTAGTTGATGGGGAATTCTAGAATCCCCTCTGCATCTCCACAAGGTGTTTGTGAAGGCCAAATGCACAATGTGAAAGCATTTTCAAATTTTATTGTGGTGAAATATATAAAACATAATTATTTTTAAATCATTTTAAAAATTTTTACATAAAAATTTACACATAATTATGGGGTATGATGTGATGTTTTGATATGTGCATATTTGGCGTAATGTTGAAATCAGGTTAAATATTCATTTCCTCAAATGTTTCTCATTTATTTATGGTGAAAATATTTATTCTCTTTTAGTGCTTTGCAATGTACAGCATGCAGTAGTTATCTATAGTTACCCTCCTGGGCAGTGATAGCACTCCAGAACTTCCATTGATGAACTTTTCTTCATCCTTTCCTTTCCTCTACTCTTCCTAGTCTCTGGGAACCACCATTCTTCTCCCAATTTTTATACCATCAATTTTTTAAATTAACTTATTTTCAAGGAGATAAGAGAAAGAGAGAGAAAGGGAATGGGCTTTGTACATCTGTCTTCACATGGGTACTGGGAATCAAACCCAGACCGTCAGGATTTATAAAAAGCTGCCTTTAACTGCTGAGCCATCTCTCTAGCCCTCAATTATTATTTTTTAGATTTCATATGAGTAAGATCACAAGTGCTTTTCTTTCTATACATGGTTTATTTAATTTAATAAAGTGATTTCTGTTTTCACAAATTATGGCCTTTCATTCTTTTTGATGTCTAATATTCCGTTGTAGACATACACCACACTTTCTTTTTCCATTCTCCAGTTGATGGACACTTAGGTTGTTTCTATTTCTTGGCTGTTTGTGAATAGTGTTTTATGAAAAAGAAAGCATAATATATTTTTGACAGAGTGATTTTCTTTCTTTTGGATATATACCCAGGAATGGGATTGCTGGATCATATGGATATATACATTATTTTGCTTTTTTTTTCTTCAAGGTAGTCCTACTGTGGTAGTTTGAATAGATGTCCCCCAATAGAATCAAAGGTTTATTAAAGATTTTAAATTGTCTCCAGCCCTCTGGCTGGAGGAGTGTCACTTTGGCCTGGCCTCCTGGGGTCTGGCCCTGAGGTATTTCTAAATTGGATGCAAAATTCTAGGGATACACATGCAAAGAGCAGCTGGAGCTCAAGTCTGGCAGTCCTGCTGTTTATGAGTTACAGTGTACCACAGAGTTGCTTGCTTGCTTTGGAGGTGCTGGACCTCTGTCCCTCTGTTTGGATCTGTCAACGAGGCCAGCCTTTTCCTTCATTTTTGGAACTTCTCCTGGATCTGTTATTCCAATAAATACTTTCCTCCTCAAACTGTGGCTGGTTTGAAGATTCATTCCAGCGGCGTGTGACTGACTACGGCGCTTACTCTAGCCCAGGCTTACCTGGAATTCACTCTGTAGTCCCATGCTGGCCTCAAACTCTTGGTGATCCTCCTACCTCTGCCTCCCTGGTGCATGTGCCACCACACCTGGCTGGTTTATATTACATAACTTTTTATTGACAACCTTGAACATTCAGACAATATGCCATGATCATAATCACCTCCCACCACCCTCTCTTTCCCTCCCCTCAAATTCCCTCTCTATTGAATCCCTTCTTTCCAACTAGTCTCTCTTCTATTTTGATGTCATCGCTTTCCCTCCTGTTATGCAGGTCTTGTGTAGGTAGCCTTGGCCAGCATGAGGTCATGAATTCCAAGGCACTTTGTGTCTGGAGGATAGTATTGTAAGCACTTCTCCCTTTCCTTTGGCTCTTATTTTTTTTTCTGCCACCTCTTCTGCAATTGTCCCTGGGCCCTTGGCGGTTGTGATAAAGATGTCTCACTTAGTGTTGAACACTCTGCTGTCACTTCTTCTCATCACTTTAATGAGTTTTGAGTCTCCCCAGTGGTGACTGCCATCTGAAAGGAGACTTCACTCATCAAAAGTGAGCGTAATTAAAATATGGGCATAAACATGAATATTTAGAGGGCAGTTTATGGGTATAGCACACACATTTAGCTAGAACGCAGTAGTAGTTTCCCCACTAGGGCTTATTACCTCCCCAGATATAGGCTTTTGATTGGGTTTTATCAATACTTTACAGTGTTTATTCTAGGGACTTTTTTGGTTAAATTTATTTATTCCTAAATACTTTTTTTTTTTTGGTAAATGTTGTAAAAAAAGATTGTTTCTTGATTTCTATTTCAGGTTATTTACTATTCATGAATGGCAACCCTACTGATTTTGGGGTTCTCTCTCCCCTCCCCCAGGTAGGGTCCCACTCTAACCCAGGCTGACCTGGAACTACAGAGTGAGTTCCAGACTAGTCTCGAACTCACATAGATCCTCCTACCTCTGCCTCCCAAGTGCTGCAATTAAAGGCATGCACCACAACACCCGGCTTTTTGGGTTATTTTGTATTGGTAACTTTGTGAATTCATCAATTAGTTCTAGTAGGGCTTTTTTTGGTGGAGTTTTTGGATTTCTCTACTAGATCACAACATCTGTAAACAGTGACAGTTTGTTGCTGTTTTCCAATCTGGATGTCCTTCCTTCCCTTCTTGCTCTGCTAGGACTTCTCATAGTATGCTGGATGAAAGTGGTGAAAGGGGCATTCTTATCTCATCCCAAATCTTAGAGAGATTCAGCTTTTTTCCAGCTAAAACAATGCAAGCTGTTGGCATATTAATACGTAGCATTTAGTATATTGAGGTACATTATTTTTTAATTTATTGATTGGTTGTTTAAAAGTTGTACTCTTACACCCCCTCAACCTGCCCCAATTCTGCTAAGGCTCTTCTTTAGTGAGGTTATTGGTGTTCATTATGGGGACCAGGAGGCCTCAGTCAGTCTCTGGGTGGGAGGGGGAGATGACACAGGTGCTTCACCCACCCTGAGCGTCTTGTGATCTCTCTGCCCCCTCTTCCCCAATGTTCCCTGAGCCTTGACAAGCAAGATAAGGGTCTGATTTAGAGTTGAGATCTCTGTAGCCTCTCTCTTTCTCTCTGTATGTTTTATGAGGTAGGGTCTCTCTCTAGCCCAGGCTGACCTGGAATTCACTATGTAGTCTCACAGCAATCCTCCTACTTCTGTCTCCCATGTGCTGGGATTAAAGGTGTGCTCCTCCATTGCGATGGGGCTAGTACTTGATAATCCCTTTGTAAACTAAAAGTACCACAGGTGGAAAATGCACTTAGCCTGCTGAACCTGAGAGCTTAGTAACAGTGCACTGCGGAGCATCAAGAAGTCACCATTCAGGGACTGGGGAGATGCCAGCCAAAGTTCAGTTCCCCAATACCCATGTAAAGCCAGATGCACAAAGTGGCACATGCATCCAGAGTTTGTTTGCAACAGCAAGAGGCCTGGCATGCCTGCCTCTCTCTCTCTCTCTCTCTCTCTCTCTCTCTCTCTCTCTCTCTCTCTCTCTCTTTCTCTCTCTCTTCATCCCTTGCTCCTTGCAAATAAAGAAATAAAAATATTAAAAAGAGAAAGAAATCCAAATTCAAAGTACAGTTTCACTTTTCATCATTGTCAAGTGGAAGAATCCCAAATCAGGATCCCCTGTAGGTTACATGGCTGGCGGTCACCAGGTCTTACTGGATGTGAGGCTTTATGTGATGCTTCTGAGAAGAGGAGGGACCTGAGCTGGGTGATACGGAAGTTGTGGGAGGATGGGAGACAGAAGAAGGAGCAGAGAGGGCAAAAGAGCATTCGGTACAGTCATGAGCTGTTCTGGGAGCAATCGGTGAACTTGTTCATGGCCAAGGAGCCCAGAGGAAACAAGGCTGGTGGAGTGGTTGGGTCCCGATGGCAGGGGCACAGAGGGCAAGCCCACCAAGAGGAGCATGCTTCTGAGGGCAGAGTGGGACCACCAAAAATTCCATGTTTGGAGTGATATGATCAAAGCCAGCCTGTGTTTATTGTTCTTCTCAGACAGGCCATGATATCAGCACTCAATCCCCAAGGCTTTGATCTTGACCATTATTGCTGTTTACCTTTTGGGGAGTACCTTGAATATTTACAAAGTACCACACAATCAGTTTCATTAGCCCAGAGATAAGATTAATTAGATGCATGAGGCAAATAAGGACTGGATTTGGCCTTGAAAAAAGGCTTTAAAGGAAGGAGTGCTAGGGGCTGGGAGGGTGGTTCTCTCTGAAGATATAGGAACCGTATTTCCCCTGTACTTGGGAGCATGTGCGCATCATACCAGCATTCTCTCCAGGGAAAGCCTTGGTTCCTATCTTCGGGATTACAGCCTCATCCCAGAGGGGTAGCACGTGCTACAGCAACACCAAAGGAAACGTTTTCAAATGCATATTGTCCACTATTATTATTGGGAAGTACTTGAATTGGAAGCACAGATGTGGTCAGAGAGAGCCTGGAGCTGCCTTCTATCTGCTTTAGCAGACGTGGCAAAGAATAAATGTCTGTAACAAGGGAACTTTTAAAAAAATTAGTGGAAATACTATGTATGTTTCTCATCAGTTTGACTTTCTAGTTCTCACAAACTAGATGGGAGAACAAGTGAACCTTTCAGTATTTACAATTCCGTTGAGAAGTGTGATCATTAAAGTAAAAGGTTTTGTATGAGAAATGGCTATTAGTCACGCTTGATCAAGGGAAATGTCACTGAGTTCCTATGAGTTCAACTTTTCTTGTCAAGAAATCTATATTTGATATAATATGATTCTAAATTTAAGGTGTTAGAAATATTCATTTTAGCCAAATAAATGCTGTTCAGCTTCCATTATGATAAGTAACACATCTGTGAACCTATCATCATTGCTGGGAGAACTCTGAATCTTCACATTCACAGACTATCCCTTAAAGCAGTTGCACCAATGTTGGAGGATTTCCGAAGGAGTGACTCATTCAAATGTGTTTATAAATGACGCACTTTGGAAATGAGGCCGATACTATAGTAGATGTCACTCAGGACTCTGAAGGACATAAGGCACGGTAGGTATTTCATATATGAAGGGGTTTAATAGAAGTAATTGGTTACTTAGAAAATGCTACAAAGGCTGAAGGAGCAAAAGTCAGGAGTAGCACCTGTGATCATTCAGGTTTGCCTCTGCAGCCTGATCACAAGAACCTGTCACTGCCAGCCAACCTAAGAAGGTGAGCAAATAGCACAATGGGTCACAGCATCAGGCTGATAAATAGAAGGGGAAGACTTAGCATTTCTGTGAAACTTCACATCTGCTAAAGCTCAAGTCTTCCACTAGGACATGACCTTGGCAGAATGTATTTCTTATCAAGAACTATGAAAAAATGGGCTATGGGACATATGGTAACCAGGCTTAGAGTCCTGAGAAGTAGGATGGAATTGGAAGGGAAAGAGAGTGAATGTGGTTGCCAAAAATATAATAAAGTCAAAAGAAGGATGGGTATTTTGTCTATTTCACATATGAAGAAGCTGAGGCACGGGGGTCAAGCATCATGGGAAATTCAAAGCAGATGTATCTGATAGCAGAACTGCAGCTTCTAACCAGTGACTGTGCTGGGAACCACCTATCACATGGCACATAGCCCCAAATTTAATGTACTTCCCTGGCTCCGACTAAGACTTATCAGCTTGAGGGGACTCTGCAGTGTCTCAGAAGGGGAACAGACATAGAGCTGTGGGGTCTGAGTTCAAGTGGTTAAATTTAAGGTGGGTCTATCAAGTCAGAACTCTGATTAGAATTGCATTTGGACCATATAATAAAAATAGAACAATTTTAGAAAGGATTATATTGGCCACTTCTTATGTGGAGGTAATTCCAAACTTGTTACCTTTTTCAACTCCTTCCAGAAAATGTGACCTGACTGCTCTTGCAATTATGGTAAACCTCCTAGACACAAAGTCTTGGTTTGGGGTTATTTAGGAAGTGAAGAATATTTGTGCCACAAATATATATATATATATATATATATATATATATATATATATATATTATTGTCCATAATGAGTTACATTATTTAGTGGGCAAACAATGAGTTGTTATCCCCAATTCCCCAATGCCCCCCTCCCCATCCCCAATCAGCTGGATATCCTCCTCCGTGGGCCGTCTGGATCAGTCCTTGTGTGCCACAAATATTGTAAGTCCTGTCATTAAGCCAAATTGTACCACAGACAATAATGATGAAATCTCTGCACCCATTTTTCCTGGTCTACCTTGTTTTTTGAGTTCCTTATCAATCTTGTTCTCAGATTGTAAGCCAAGGAAAAAAGGTGACATTTACTGATTATGCTTCCCGAAAGCTAATCTATTAAGCTGGAGAACATAAATTCAGTGTAAGTCACTTATTCATTCATTAGTGAGCATTCTTTACTATGTTCTGGTTATTCACCATTTTTAGCCCATTTCCTACTCACATTCAAACAGATTCAGCCTGCCTGCTCTGCTCTGGCCCCCTGTAAATGGAGCCCCTGGGCCTCTAGCTAACTGGTTTCCAATACAGTTTGGTAAAAATGGGGAACCAGCAGGTAACTGAAGCCAAAGGAGGCAAGAGTCTGAGCACTTGTCCTGTTTGCTCCCCATTTCTGAACCCCCCCCCTTTGAGTCTCCATAACTACATTTCTGCTAGATGGCCCGTGATTATAGTTCCCATTCTTACTGGGTTCAGTGATATTTCCTTTCTTTGTTCCTTAAGTCCTAGGAGTGGTGATGGTGTCCCAGTCTTGCTGGTACCTGGGTTGTAACATCCCTTATTTAATGATTCTATTAACTTCTGTCACTAAATTTTCCTCATGAAGTCCTTCTTAGGTATCACTTACTGGTTCTTCTAAAAGGTCATCAGAATCCCAGCTGGTCAACAAAGCAAGTTCATGACTTACTGTAATAAGAGAAGCACCACACAGAGGGGAACAGACATAGAGCAGTGGGGTCTGAGATCAAAGGGTTAAATTTAAGGTGGGTCCATAAATTCAGAACTCTGATTAGAACTGAGCAACATTTATGAGAAAATTGTTTAGGGTTGGTGTATACAACAGAGGAGAGTTGAAAATGAGATGAGTAGTTATTTGATAGGGAAGCAGATTTGCTCAGATGAGCCTCTGAGAGGGGATCTTGAGAAAATGGCTGGCTGAGCAGTTTATTATTCAGATAAATGAGAATTGGAGGTTGCTTATTGGCTCAGGACCTTATTTTCCTGGGCTAGAATTTCTCTGGACAAATATTAGTCACGTTGATAGAGGAGCTAATGTTAGTGACATCTGACAGGCAATTTGGTGCCTACCAGCGATCGTTTGATCAGTCACAGCTGGAGTCTAGACAATTACGTCTAGGACAGGGACAGTCCTCTCCATGGCTCAAGGTGGACCGAGTACTTGAAGTGATCACGTCAACTTCCTGCATGATGGATCACTTGTTAGCTCATTGGCTGAGAACTCGTGTGCACCAGCATTAATGGCCCTGGAGATCACGCATGTAAATTTTGTGTCACAAACACACACGAAGAAAATGGGTCTAGTGAGAGTGTTTGAAGTGCCCGGAGCTGGTGTGCTCAGGCTAAGCAGGAGAACAGATCTCAGCAGAGGGGGTGCAAGCCTCATCAGCTTAATCTGATCACCTTTGCTCTCTGGCTCTTTTCTAGTACCTACAAAGAACCAAAGAGTTGTGCAGGGATGTAAGAGCAACTTTCTTCCATGAACACAGTCTCCAAGGGAGGTAGGGAGGGTGCAGGTGGGAAGGAAATGGCTCACTGGTTTGGGAGGGAAAAAAGGAGGGGCTGTGGTTTGGTTTCTTTGAGAGTTACAAGTGGATTTGATTAAGAAGCCGTTACAGGGCTGGGGAGATGGCTCAGTGGTTTAAGAGCACTTTGCACTTAAGTAGGAGAACCTCTTGGGCCAAAGACCACCAAATTAGACTCACCAGAGCCCATGTACAGTCCAAGGGGCATAGAGATCCAAGAATCGCTGGGGCTCACTGATGTCTGGGTGGAAGAGAGACCTTGTTTCAGGGAAGTGTGCAGATGAGATATAAAAAGAATACCCAGTATTCTTCTCGGGCCTCAGCACACATTGCACATGGGGCATGCATACACCACACATGAGCTGGAAGTATCCTTTCTCTTCACTAATATTTGCTCCTAATAAGACCATCCTTAAGATGATTGGACTTAGGAGTTTTGAACTGGACAGTGGTGAGCACACACAGTGCAAAGTGTAGGGGATTCTCTCCGTGCAACGTGGGCTGATGCTGCCAGAAACACCTCAGATTCCTTACATGCTTGAGTTTGAATTAGTTTTCAGTCACTGCATATTCAGAAATCTTTCACTATAGCCAAAATTTCCCAGCCGCCACATTTGGGGAGACCAACGTTTAGGATGATGGTCTGTAGAGAGTCCCAATATCCATTAGCAGGTGGGTAAACTCTGCTATGTCTCTCAGCAATGAAAAGAAGTGAGCTATTAAATGATGTAGAGGAATCTCAAAATAAGTAGCGTAAAAATGCCTGCTTTGAAAAGAAACTGGAATATATATACTCCCCTTATATAAAAATAGGAGTTGCAGAGTGAGTTACAGTGACAGGAAGTAGTCCAGTGTTTGCTTGGAAATGAATGGGGTGAGAGGGAGGGAAATCTTTGGTGTGGTGGATCTGTTTACATCATGTTTGTGGAGATGGTTTCATGGAAAGTGAGCATAAATCAAAACTGGTCAAATTATCCATTTTAAATATGTGTAGGTTTTATGTCAATTGACCCCTTCCCCCAAAAAGCTGATTAACAGCAATTTTCTTTGTGCCCAGATCAACTTTCTTCCCACAGCTGGCAAGTCCTGTCCCCTCCATGTCCCACCATCAATGACAAAGGCCTTCCTCCTCCAACTTCAGCTTGAAAGAGCCTCACTATGGGGTGACTGGCACAGATCTGCTTGGCCTGGGGGATGGGGAAGAAACTGATTGGAGTCATCATTACAGGTAAGAGTAGTCTACATTTGAGAAACCCATGTTGGAGAATTAAGCCAGCCCCCAGAGTGCCTTTCCCAGCAGAGAGCTGTGTTGAACAGAAAAATTCGCATGTCAACTGCAGTTTTTTTCTGTGTCTTCCCTCATTTAATCCACACAGTTAAACCGTGTGGTGGGTATTAGCACCTTCATTTTAGAGCAGTGGAGGTGTTGCAGTCAGCTTTCTTAGTTGCTGTGCAAAAAGAACCCAAACAAAAGCGGCTTGTAGAGGAATGGGTTTATTTGGCTTACGGACTCGAGGGGAGACTCCATTCTGGCAGGGAAAACGATGGCATGAGCAGAGGGCTGGACATCACCTCTGCCACAGCACTGCAAACAGTGACAGGAAGGTGTGCCAAATACTGGCAAGGGGAAGCTGGCTTTTAACCCCCATAAACCTGCCCCAACAACACAGCTTCACTGAGGTTGTAAAATCCAAACTGCCATCAGCTGAGTGTATTAGTCAGGGTTCTCTAGAAGGAACAGAGTTGATAGAATGGATATATAAAAAAAAAGGAATTTACTGAGACAGTTTACGGTAGTCCAATAGTAGCAGTCTATAGGCCCACAGGTAAGGAACCAGTAGCTGTTCAGTCCACGTAGATGGATGTCTCAGCAGTCCCAATCCAGCTCAAAAGGCCTGATGAATCCCTGGGGAGCGGCAGCTCTTCAGTCCATGATGTGAGGCCAAGGAAACTGGGTTCCGATGTCCAGGAAGGGTAGGAGAGCAGGATGCGAGGGCAAGTCACGAACCAGCACCAGCAGCCGGGGGAGGAAGGAAGAGCATCTCCTTCCCCTTAAGTTTCCTTATATTAGTCTCCTTCTGGAAGGCCCACCCAGGATTACGATGGATTAGCTCAAATTGACAAGCTTAACCATCACAAGTCTTCTCCAAATCCCAAAAGGAATTTTCAATCCTTTCTGCAGGCAAACTCAGGGATCCACCCAAGATTATTATGGATTAGCTCAAATTGACAAACTTAACCATCACAGGAGGGTAGGTAGCTTGCTCACCATAGCGGGTTGAATGTGCTCTTAAAGTGACAATTCTATAAGTCAACTTGGCTAGGCCTGGCTTCATAAGCTGTGGTTTGTGACAGCATATGGGGTCATGTGGCTGAATATCTACATGAACCTACATCTATCTCATTGCTATGAAAATTTTCTTTCATTTTTATAAATGGTAAAATTATATGTATACTAAAAAATTATTTTAAAATAAATTTCTTCATAATTTACTACTGGTAAATGTTCAATTTGCCCTCCTATTTTATATACCCATATGCCTGGGTTTACAGTTTAAGAAGTTTATAGTTTACAGTATAAGTTTAAGAAGCCCATGGTTCTACATTTAGGCTTTAGGTATTATCAGAAAGATGGCTATGAATAGTCATTATAGATATTTCTTAAAAACTTATATTTCCTTTTCTTTGTGGTCATTCCATAAGTGAAGAATGACTTGATCATATAATTTATGTCCAACTTTTTGAAAATTTGCCAAATTCTTTTTCAAAATGATTGTACCATTTTATGTTCCCACCTAGTGTTAGAGTTCCAGCTCTTCCATTATCCTTACCAACATTTGATGAGGTTGTTCTTTTCAATTTTGGCTTTTGTAATATGTGTGTAGTGACAGTTCACTGTGGTTTTGTTTTCCATTTTCCTAATGACTATTGATATTGAGCATCTTTTCATGTCCTTATGTGCTGATCTTGCTTTGTAATGGCTCCTGATCTTTGGGGAGTGTTGGGTCAAATCTTTTGTCCATTTTTTGTCCTTTTTTCTTAATTTTTGAGTATTCTTTAAATATTGTATATGGTGGTCTTTTATCTGACATGCTTTTCAAAGATATTCTTCTGGTTTATGCATTATCTTTTCATTTCTTTAAGTTAAGAGCAGGAGAGAGAGAAAGAGAGAGAGGAGAGAGAGAGAGAGAGAGAGAGAGAGAGAGAGAGAGAGAGAGAGAGAGAGAGAGAGATTGTGCCAGGGCCTATAAGCACGGCAAATGAACTCCAGATGAATGAGCCACTTTGTGTATCTGGCTTTATGTGGGTACTGGGAAATCAAACCTGAGTTGTTAGGCTTAGCAGACAAGTGCCTTAACCGCTGAGCCATCTCTCCAGCCCCAAGAGCAGAAGATTTTAATTTTGAAGGAGTTCAACTAGTTACTTTGACCCTTTTGTTGATTGTACTTTTGCTGTCTTAAAAATTTTTTGCCTAACTCACAGTTACACAGATTTGATCCTTGTTTTATTTTGCAAGTTTATAGTTTTAGGCTTTCCATTAAGTATATAATATATTTCAAGTTAGTATTTTAAAATATTTTTATTTATTTGCAAGGAGAGAGAGAGGGAAGAGAGAGAGAGAGAGAGAGAGAGAGAGAGAGAGAGAGAGAGAGAGAGAGAGAGAGAGAGAGAGAGGAGAGCACATCAGGGCCTCTAGCCACTAAAAATGAACTCCAGACACATGAGCTACCTTGTGCATCTGGCTTTATGTGGATTTTTGGGTTTTGAGTCACGGACCCCTGGCCCCCCTTCGAGGTTAGCCCAAGTCTTAACCTGCCAGCAGGAGATGGGCTCCATCGGGGAAAGGTGAACGCGTAGCCACTCACACACACGTGGCTGGGAGTAATGTCCAGGCAATTCTCAAAACTTTAATCCAACATCCATCATATATATAACCCAAGGATGCATTGTATAGTCTTATCTCTTTCACAAGGGAGCTCAGGAAGCAGGAACAAAGCTATTACCATTACTTCTATCACCCCTGCCCTCCAGGGGACACAGGTGTGCTAGGATCAAAAGGCGTGAGTTACCATGCTCGGGCTCAGACCAAAAGGTGTAAGTCACCTCATCCGGCTGCATATTATATTCTAAAACTTAGCTCACAGACATTCAGCCAGGCTAGGTCCCAACAGTGGATCCTGGGGAATTGAACTTGGGTCCTTCTGCTTTGCAAGCAAGTGCCTTAACTGCTGGAGGAGCCATCTCTGCAGCCCTCATGTCTTTTTTGTAGTGAAAAAATATGTGAGATTTCCCTTAACATGATGATCTCCAGTTACATCCATTTTCTTGTAAGACATAATTTCATTCTTCTTTGAGGCTGAATAATGCTCCATTGTGTGTGTGTGTATTTTTTCTTTATCTTTTTTTTTGGCTCATGCGCATGAGTGCTTGTGTGTGTAGTATGTGTGTGTGGTGTGTATGCATAGTGTATGCCTGTGTGTGCACAGATGCATGCACCCCATGTGTATGCGTGTGGAGAACATCCCATGTCCTCTCTATCATTCCTCCACTTTATTTCCTTGAGGCAGAATCTCTCACTGGGGCTGCTGGTATTTTCTTTGACTGGCTGACCAGAAAGTCCCAACAGTTATTCAGTCTCCACACCCTGCAGGACTGAGGTTGCAGATGTGTGTGGTCACCGCCAGCTTTTTCCATGGGTGCTGGGGATAGAACTGAGGTCCTTTCAGGTCCTTATTCTTTCTAGCAAGCACTCCTACCCACTGAGCCATCCCCAGATCTTTCTTTATTTTGAATGGCATTTTAAAGTTTCAATTTCTGATTGCTATTAATTGTATTAGTCAGAGTTCTCTAGAGGAAGCGAACCAATAGAACGAATTGTATTAAAAAGGGAATTCATTGAATTAGCTTATGGCAGTCCAACAATTGCAGTCTGCAGGTTCTTGCGAGAGTCAATGAACCTGGTAGCTGCTCAGTCCATGAGGCTGCAGGCCCCAGCAGTCCCAATCCAGCAATGGAGAGCTGCTGGTCTTCAATCCACGCTGGAAGGTGGTAAAAACCTGGAAGGATTGCTAAACAGGATAAGATGCACATGTAAGTGAATGTTGGTGGCTATTTTCCCCCAGCAGCTCATGTAGCACTTTCCTGCACTATACGGGCAAACCATCTGGGAACTGGCTTCCTTCCAGATTCATCCAGATCTCTCCATGTTCTATGTTGGCAGCATGTGGTTCTTCACCAGTAGTGTCTTACCATTTACCTCAGGCAGGTAATAAAAAAGAACAAGCTTTTAATTTCATTGATTTCTTAATATTGTTTTTCTGGGAGAAATGATGTTTTTAGAGGCAGTAACAGAACAAAACAACTAGTGGTCGCTGATGGATCCAGATCTTGGTTCTGATAGTTTTTTTTTTATATTATCGTTTTTCAACTAGTGCTTAGTGTATAGCAAATGTTCAGTAAGTGGTGGAGCTCTCTCATTTATTTGACCTTCCTTACACCGGTACCTTAGTATTGTAGGAACTGACTTCTCTACACAACACAGCCTACTGGCCTTTCCCTATTTAGGGTTTTGATTGAAGAGACTCTTATGTTTATGTGTATGTTTTCCTGGTTGCTCGACTAACCTTTGCCAAGGTGCTGACAGCACTGATCTTTTTATCTTTTTTTTTTTTCATTTTAAGGAGAAAGAGCTTTTAGAACTTTTCTTACTGTGAGTTGTGATCCATCAATTGCTCATGAAATCAGTAAGGCTGGTCACAACTTTTAGGAGATGAAATAGAATAAAATGAAATATCAAGTGGCCTCATGAATTGTAATCAGAGTGTGATGGTTTGATCCAGGTGTCCCCCACAAACAAATGAATGTGTTCTGAATGCTTGATCCCCAGCTGATGGCAGTTTGGGTATTAGACCCTCGCTGGAGCTGTGTTGTTGGGGGTTATTGTCGGGGGCGAAAGCCTTTGGTGGCCCATGGAGGCACACCCTGGCTTAGGCTCAGGATGGCACCTGACAGCTTGCCAAGAGGGACTTGGCTTAATAAGTTTCAGGAGGAAGTCCTGATTGGCTATTGTGCACAGGTTCTTATCATAGACTGACCAATAGCTCCCTGATTGGCAATGAGCTCTATATATTCTTGTTTCATTTATGGAAGAAAGATCTGAGAGAGCAATAAGGGAGAGCAATAAAGAGAGAACGCGTGTTCTTCCACCCATGTGTGTGTGTGTGTGTGTGTGTGTGTGTGTGTGTGTGTCTGATCACTGCCTGTGTGGTCGGTGGGGCAGTGACAAGTGGTGCTGAAACCCGGGAAGCGAAACCCAGGAAACGAAAAGGAAATGAAAGGGAAATGAGAGGATCCATAAAATTAACCTAGGTAAGTGAGGGCTTGCCGAGAGGGCAGCTGAGGTTTGCAGTAAAAGTGACGGTTGTGAGGCTTGCCGAGAGGGCAGCCAAGGTTCGCGGTAGAAGCAACGAGGTTAAAGTTCACTAAAAGTGATTATGAGAAGGTTCACTAAAAGTGACTAAGTTTCTCTGCATCCACTGATAGACTGGGAACCGTCGGTGGTTCTTTTGGTTTGCACTAGGATGCAAAAGTAAAGAATCCCCACGCTTTCTGCCTGTCTTGTCTGTGGCAGTCCAGATTGAATTGGGGAGAACATCCATATGGTAGGAAGGTTGTGCTCAAATTGGGAAAGGTGTTGATGTACTCTCCTTGTTTTCACAGTAACGCACCGGGCAGTCATTTGGACCTGTCACCTGTCATCACAGCTGTCTGTTGCTTGTCACCTACATACCAGGACTTCATGAATGGGACTGACGTCATCTTGAGCTTTTATTTTGACTGATTGTTTGGAGTGGAGACATTGTCTTTTTAAGAAAAGAAAATGTGTCATGTAGGTTGTCTAAAAATAAAGTGCATTTAAACTCAAAAAAAAAAAGTGACTAAGTTTCCCTAGTAGAGTGACGAGAGTAGAGGAGGATAGTAGAGAGATGGGCTCTGAAATTTCACGGACTCTTATAGAGATTCCCTTTCGGGCACTTTCAAGGGCGATTGGGACTCTTTTGGGGGCATTGATGGCTCCCGAGGAGTCAGCCAGGTTACCCGAAATGGCAGGTTTGAGTGAGGAGGAACTAGATGGAGAGGAATTGGGAGTTGGGTTCAGAAACCCTTGTGTGGAAACTCCACAAACTGGGGTAGGAGTGGAGCCAACAGCGCTGCCACTCCCTTATAATTATGTAGGGGAATGTTCCTATGAAATGGAACCCCCATGGTTGGGACCAACTTGCTGTCCTGTATTCGAGAATGCCCAACAACAAAGATGGAAAACTGCTCATGTTTTCTTAAAGACTACAGAGCAGCATGCTCCTTGGTTTCTGGAGGAGGTGGAGGGAGCAGTGGATCGGCAGCGGGTCCACGGTGGGCCTGAGCGAGCTGGAACATGTGTGGCTGGTCCCGGCCGCGGCCCTACCGATTGGCCGAGACGTGACCAGCGGGATCCAAGGACCAGGGCGGCCAGGCAGGTGGGCAGGTTAAGAGCTCCGCGAATGCCCCGGCCTGGACGAGCTGGCCAGGAGCCTTGGCAGAGAATTCTTAGTTTTTTCTCCCTTCTCTGAGATGCAAATTCAACTGTCATACATGCAACAGTAAAGTCACAGGACCCAGTGCTCAGAGCGCTGTGCTTATGTCAGGAGGTCAGGCTTGGAGGTCTGAGAGACTTAATTTAAATTTATAAGGCTTTTTCTCTGTCTATGGATTTGGTACAAGGAAATCTTTGGTTTGGGTTATAAAATGTTTGCTAACTATATACAAAAGTGATATCTTTCAGTCAGTCTAAAAGGCAGGTTTTTCTGCCTTGTCAGAAATCCAGGTGCAGGCCCCCCTGGAGCTGACAATGGTCACTCAAGCAAAGCCGAGAGTTAGCCCCAGGGAGTACAGCCTTTTATTTGAAGGAAAGGCCCTGCAGGCTAAATTCAATTGATTTGGTTTCTGGTCAATTTATAAAGCTTTTTTCCTCTATAAAAGCCTTGTAACATATGAGACAGAGTGGAGACAGGAGGATGACAAAATGCTTAATTGACTAATAAAATTTCCTCCTTCTGGGTTGTTGAAGACATTTTCCTAATTCTATCATGTTTGGATTTTAACTATGATACAGATTTCTGTCTTCTCAGGTTACCCTTGATCAATTTTGAAAATTCTACCAATGGGAAAATTGTCACATATATCCAAAAGTTTCAAGGTAACATTCTAAAATATAGTAAATGTGAATGCAGCTTGTCTCAGAGACCATTATGTTTTGCCTGTATTGTTTTAAATTGTGCAACATGAAATTATTAGCAGGAGATATCTTATAAACTCTATAAATATGTGCTAATACTAGATGGGTTGTCAGTTTTTCTAAAATTATATTTATAGAGGTGTTATATACGAGAGATGCCTGTGGTTTTTCTGAATATCTTCCTTGCGTTGCTGAAGTCCATGATTGTATAGGTAAACTGAGTCAAAGAAAAAGACATAATGTTTCTTTTCTCATCTATTGCTCAATGGTTAGAGACATTGTCTGCTAAAAGTACTATATGTTTTCTGCTTGCTTATAAATAAAAAAGAAGGGGGAGAATGCCCCTAGAAAGTGTCTTACTTATACCAGGTTGTTCAATTGTTAGAGATACTATGGTTATACTCATTTGGCATTCTATAGTATGCTAAAAATATTTTCCTTTTCAAAAAATTTGGTAGGATTGGACCCTGCTTTGTTGTGTATGATCACAGAGTTTCCATCTAAGATATTATTTCAATAATTGTCTTATTTTGTGTACTTGAACTAACTCTTTAAGACGTTCCCTACTCCAGGATACAAGTTTAGAATGCTACTAAATATAATACTACAGTCATACTACCGATACCTCAATTTCAGTTCCTGTTGACGTCAGTTCTCCTCATACATCAATTGTAGTTCGTAAAAAGAGAGATTTTGGAATAACTTCTGCCATCATTACTGCAATAGCCGTTTCAGCTGTGGCGGCTCCCACGGCTGCTGTTGCTCTTGCTACTTCAGTTCCTACAGCACAGACTCTCAATACTCTTTCTTCTGCGACTGCCCAAGCTCTGAACATTCAGAATCAATTAAATGGACAATTTAAGACTGGACTTATGATTCTTAATCAACGGGTTGACCTTGTACAAGAACAACTTAATATCATTGAACAATTAATGACATTGGGATGTATTCGTTCTATTGTAGGACTTTATATAACTGATGTTTTGTATGATAACCTTTCTCATGCAGCAAAAATGTCTAGACAGCTGTCATATATGTTAACTAGTCATTGGACTTATGCGTTTAATAACCTAACCCAATCTTTATTGCTAAAGTACATATCCTGACCACAGTGTCTTCAATAAGAACTCTTGGTCTGATGTGCATTAACGCTTTGCCAATCTCAGATGCGCCAACACTGCAAGCACAGCTAATTAAGCAAGCCATGGCAGCTATGGATGACCGATCCTCCCCCCATATATGGCTTAATATGCTGGACCAGTAGTCAGAGACCGGTACGATCCATGGAAATACATATCAACCTAAGACAGGGTTCTGACACTTAGAGGTCAGAATTCCAATGACGGGTAAGAATGTAATTTGCCATGGACAACCTAAGACAGACACAGTCCCGAGCCTATTTTTTATAAAAGAAAAGGGGGATATGTGGGGGGTGAAAGCCTTTGGGGGCCCATGGAGGCACACCCTGGCTTAGGCTCAGAACGGCACCTGACAGCTTGCCAAGAGGGGCTTGGCTTAATAAGTTTCAGGAGGAAGTCCTGATTGGCTATTGTACACAGGTTCTTATCATAGACTGACCAATAGCTCCCTGATTGGCAAGGAGCTCTATATGTTCTGGTTTCATTTATGGAAGAGAGATCTGAGAGAGCAATAAGGGAGAGCAATAAAGAGAACGTGTGTTCTTCCACCCATAAGCCGTGTGTGTGTGTGTGTGTGTGTGTGTGTGTGTTTTATCATTGCCCCCGTGGGCGGTGGGCAATGACAGGTTATAGCCAGCTTCCCCTAGACAGTGTTTTGCACACCTTCCTACCGCTGTTTGCAGTGCTGTGGTGGAGGTAATGCCCACCCTCTGCTCGTGCTGTCATTTTCCCTGCCATGATGGAGCTTCCCCTCAAGTTTGTAAGCCAAAGTAAACCCATTCCTTCCACAAGCAGCTTTTTGGTTGGGTTCTTTGTTGCAGCAATGAAAGAATTTAACTACAACACAGAATAGTATATTATGAGTACATTTCTGAGAGGCCAGGAGAAGCATGCTCTTAAAATACCAAGTTATATCATCTCTAATGACTATTCATTTGTTAGAGTTCCTAATTCCCACAATGAATGTGTTTCAAACTCTGATTACAACAGAATACATTGCTACCTGTGTATGAACAGTGTTCTGCATGGGAACCACAAGGATAAATAACCCTGTGACCGAGAAGATCATGTCTCCAGGAGTTGGTGCGCTTCAGGCTAGCTCTTCTGCCCCTCCTTCTTTCCTTCTTTCTTCCCTTCCTCCTTCTCTCCCTCTGTCTTTCTCTTTGTTTCTTTCTCTTTCTCGCATGTGTCTGTGTGTTCATGTGATGCCATATGGAAGTCAGAGGACAGTTTTCAGCTCTGTCTTCACCTTCCACTTCCCTGTGAGGCAGGCTCTCCTTTCTTGCTATTGTTGACTGCTATACTCTCCGCAAATGTCAGTGCTTCCCAGCAGGGAAATTCTCCCATCGCTGCCTCCCATCTGGCCAGCAGCATGCTGGGATTGTGGGAACCAATCCCTGCTTCCTGCTTTTTGCATTGAACCTGGGAATTGTACCTAGGTTTGAATGGCAAACACCTTATACAATGAGCCATCTCCTCAGCACACACAACTTCTATCTAAATAATACCTGGTATGATAAAAACTTTTCTGAAAAAAAGTCAGGGGTGGGGAGCCACTCCTTTAGTACCAGCACTTGGGAGGCAGAGGTAGGAGGATCTCCATGAGTTCAAGGCCAGCCTGAGACTACATAGTGAATTCCAGGTCAGCCTGGGCTAGAGCAAGACCCTACCTTGAAAACAAACGGAAATAGGGATGCCCTCATAAGATTTGCTCATACAATGCATATGCCTATTCCTAATAAAAATATTTTAAAAACTTTTCTTGGTAGGAGCACTTTTATTTTCAAAACTTGCTTCATTTGAAACACATTTAGCTCACTGGTTATTAATGTACATTTATACATCTAATGCTACAAAAAGTATACTTTTATGTTTGGACTCAAACATTGTTACAAAGATTTCTGCGTAGTGAAAATTGACACACTTTAGGGTTGCCACAGCTATACAGTATTCAATTGTGTTAATACACAAATAGCTTGATGTATAACAATGTGGTAATTTATGCCACAGGGACATTCCCAATGTTGACAGGTGTTTTCTTGCTCAAGCACTATGCTAATGTCATCTTATGGTGCCAGATGGTCATGAAGCATGGTGGGATGTCCTACCTCTGTCCATAACGTGGAGTGTGGAGCGAGGACATGGGAAGGGTCATGTCCAGAGGGACGCTTGCTGGCCAGGAGGACTGGGTCTGGAGGGGTGCAGGAGAGATTCTCAGAGCTAGAAATGGTTCAGGAGAGGAAAACCCCGAGAGGCATGAGAATACAGAGCATACAATCTAGAAGTTCAGACATAGGTCAGGGAATGGTCTGTTTTTTTTTTTTTTTTCCAATGGCTGAAGTGGGAGAGGAAGTTTGGAATACTGAGATTTTTCAACCCAGAAAGTTGATGTGTTCGATGTAAGGTCACCACATACAAGCTCAGTGCTGGAGCAAAGTGTTCTGGAATGAGAGGTTACCCTGTATCCCCAGAAAGCCAAGATTAGTGTACGACCATGCCCATGTCTCCAGGCAGCCTGGCTGAGAAAGAAAGGTGGAGCCTTGTGCTGTGTGGTTCCAACCCAGAAACCAAAGCAAAGCAAATGCTGGGCCAGTGGGGATGGGAGGCAGCAAATTTCTTTGTTTTGTCGCGTTGCCAGATAAAATATAAGATGCTCAGTTAGATTTGAATTCCAGATAAGCATGAAGAATTCCTTAATATCACTATTTCCTGGGTAATGCTATGATAATAAAACACCATGTAGCATAGCAGAACGTTATTTAGGGTATATCTGAAATGCATATTCCACTGGTTATGTTGTGTCCATTTCCTAAGGCTTGCAGGTAGGAAATCCGCTCATGCCCCCTGGTCTGCAGCTTCACAACGACCAGGCTCTCTCTGGCATCTCGGTCCCCAGAATGCCCATGCACACCAAACATACAATGTTTGGCTGGGATTCCACTTTCCCTGATGAATAATTAGCATGTAGTTTTACAAAGAACTCCATTCCAAAGATGGTTTTCGGCTGGATATTCCAACTTTTATGTATCTCTGTGGGTTTACAGAGGAGAGCAAGTTCACTTGGAGGTTATGGAGTCTGCAGATGGGGAAAGACTGTTCCCAGGGTGGAAGAGCTTCAGTCTGATCAAAGGCTCAGGCCAAGCAGTTCCTGTCTCCAGCAAGGGGCAGCTGCTGCACCAGACACAGACAGTGTGCTGCCTCAGTCGAGAGAGAGAGAGAGAGAGAGAGAGAGAGAGAGAGAGAGAGAGAGAGAGAGAGAGAGAGAGAGGAAATAATTGGTTTTGTCCAAGAGATTTCTATTCTCTGCTGTTAGTTCACTTATTAAAGAACAGTCTCATGATTAGAAACTTGGACAGTGAGCAGAGTGCCTGGTAGTGCAGGAGTGGCTGTGTCAGAAGGCTCTGGAAGATCACTTGTGGCAGAGAACAAAAGGAAAAAGATGGAACATCCAACTGGAGCCTCATGGCTGAGTGCTGTGATATATAGTTCACTGTGAAATGCTTCAAAGGTGATGAGGCAGACGTTGAAGGAGAGACTTGTGATATATTGCTAAAGGCAAACAATCAGAGGACGATGTGCATAGTCTAATTGTTGTCATGTGAAGATTGAACACAAGAACTGAAATCCCACTGCACCCCAGGGAGTACACACGGATACTTGCACATGCCTTTGTGAGGAGACCTTGAGAAGGTCGGCATCACTCGGTGGTGAGGTGCGAGCTCCTGTTAGGAAGCCATGGGAAGATGACTGACTATTCGGAATTCTTTGCCTCATTATGACAAGTGCCCAATGAAATTAGGTATGAGATTAAAATAATGAGCAGAATATATAAAAATGTTTTGACATGTAGATTAAAAAATTCATTGAAGGGTGCTTTCTTTGCTTAAAGTCTAGTCTAGAAAGTCTGGATTTCCCCTGGATTTCAGGGACTCTGGAATCTTCCAAATGCCTATTCTAAACCTCATAGGATCCTGAAGCCTTGGCCAGCTAATTACATATTCCACTCAGTGTGCAAAGGAGACTCCTGACCAAACTCCTCCTTCCTCATGTCTTACTTACACATTTAAAATATGGCTTAATCCACAAAGTTTTAGTTGCCGATTTTTCTAGAAGTATACTATTTTACACTGTATCATACTTGTCTCTTTTCCCCAGAGAGGCTATCCAGAAGCAGGATTTTAGGTCAAAGCTATGAGGAATGGAGCTGAGCTGCTGGTAACTAAAGGAGGTTTCCCAGGAACCCCAGTGCAGAAGCTCAGACTCCACCCTCAGGAAAGGTGCTGAGAGGTGGCTCTGGGGGCTTTCGTGTTGTGAAGAATACTGCAGACTTGCCTGTCCTGGAAGTCTTTTGATTTTCAATGATGCTTCTTCTGTATTCTCTGTATCACTCATTCACTCAGCACCCTAAACCCCAATTTTGGAGGTTCCTATTTTCAGTACTGAGTATTGTGCTAATTTAGTGTCTTGAAGATTGATCCTTCTCTAAGTCTCTGATGTAGAAAGTTCTACACACTAAGAAACAAGAACAAAAGGCATTTGTGAGCTGAGGATATGGCTCTGCAGTTGCAGGTGCTTTCTTGCAAAGCCTGCTGATCTAGGATTCATTTCCTCAAAGCTCATGTAAATCCAGACACAAGAAGTGATACATAAATTAGGAGTTCACTTAGCATCAGTAAGAGACCCTGATATGCCTCCCCATCCCTAACCCCACACACACATACACACCCACAAATAAATAAAACTATTTTAAAAGGTATTTGTGATTTTAAAATATATTCTATTCACTTACAAAAAATTCATATATTGTTGCATTTTGTTCATCAATAAAAATCAATATTAACAATACAATAATTTTTGAGGAAAGGGCAGATGTCTGATAATGTTGATAGGTAAGGAATGAGGAAGATTGAACTGGGTTTCATCTAATAGGTTATTTTCAGTGAGGGGAGATTTTTGCTTCTAACTTATTAGAGAGCTCTAATTTTTTTTCAAGGCAGGGTCTCACTCTAGCCCAGGCTGATCTAGAACTCACTCTGCAGTTGCAGGCTGACCTCAAACTCATAGCGATCCTCCTACCTCTGCCTAGCAAGTGCTGATTACAAGCTTGTACCACCACACTGGGTGATTACTAAATTTTTAGAGCACCTTCCCAGTCTATAAAATTTCAGCAAGGGGAATGTCAATACCAAAACCCCCAACCTACCTGGGCAATTACTGTGAAGAGGTTGAGGTAAAGGTACATGTAACTTATGATTCTTACAACTGGTGGCAGCAACCCGAGGAACACCTATTAGCCTAAATACAAAACAACTACAGGTATTAATTTAATTTAATGATATTTTCACTAGTTTGGCTATTTGCCAATTGTGAGGTTTAATGAGACACGTTAAGTGTCTGGGGTCCTCCAGACGAAGTGTGAAGGCTCTAGGGAGAGAAGTGATGGGCAGTCACAGACCCTACGGAACAGAGCTCTCAGTCCGTCACTGCTCTAGGGTTTGACCAGACAGGTTCCATATGCCAAATGTGTCCTGTCTGTGCTAGCCCCTTTCACTCAAGGGCCTGTCCAAAGCCCAAAGGCCTCAGAGCAAGAATGTGATGAGATGCTCCAGAGTTCTTAGTCATATTTTGAAACCAAAACAACAAAAACAAAACCAAAAACTCTTGGGACTGGAACTTTGGCAGGAAATTGAAATATATATGACTTTTTAGAACATGCTTTACACATCTGAAACCATTTTATGGACTCCAGAGGATAATAATGGAATGCACAGAACTTAGGTGACTCATAGACTTTCTGGATTTTCTATCTCTGAGACTTCGAAAAGAACTGAAACATTTTTGTGAGAAATAAATTTTTCCTCTTAATTCTGTTTAGGGAAAATTAACTTATTTAATCCATTTTTGCAAAATTTTCTTCTTATGGACTCCCTGGACCATGAAACAAGAGGGGATTTCAGTAGGGACAGCGCTCCTTGCCCTTGCAGAGAGTTGTGCCCGTGGGAACAAGCTGTCCCATCCAGAAGCTGTATCTGCTCTTGCCCTCCGCCTAGTGTTGTGATTGGCACCTGTGATGGCTAAATTAAATTGTCAGTTTGACAGGATCTAGAGTCACCATGGAAACAAATCTCTGGGCATGTCTCTGAGGGATTTTCTAGATTACACTAACTGAGGTGGGAAGCAGATCCACCCTAATTGTAAGTAGCACCATTCCATAGGCTGGGTACCTAGACTTCATAAAAGGATCATCCATTGAATGTCCTCTGCTTTGTGACTGTGGACTGAAGGCAGCCAGCTGTCCCATGCTCCTCTACAATGCCTTCCTCCATGATGGACTGGATCTCCTCACACTGCAAACTGAAATAAACACTTCCTCCCAAGTTGTTTTGGTTGAGTGTTTGTCCCAATGCTGAGAAAAGTCACCAATATAGCACCCTTTGTGGGGAAAAAGAGAGAGAGAGTAAATCCATTGCCCAACACATCTTACTGTTAACTGAACACGCAGGCACATGCATACACAGTCCCAAGGAAATAACAGCTCTACATCAGATCATGTCTCCTTCAACCAGATAGACTTCTTCACTTTGATAAACTCATGGCAGCTTCGTAGTGGGTCTGGATATGGTACAGGACATCAATTTCATTGGAATTTCAGACAAAGAAATACATGTAGTATTTGGGATACATACTAAGTTAGTATTGTACATATGCACTATTCAACTATTCTAAAATTTAAACATAACAAATGCCCTGTTTTTATTTGAAAAATGGCAGCCTTGGTCTGAGGTTTTCATCCTGGACTCTTTGGGTTATCCCCCATTTTTGCTTCATTAATTAATTAATTAACTCATTCATTCATTCAACAAAGTGTTCCTGGGCATTTACATTGTGGCAGGCTATGCAGAAACAGCTCCAGATAGAAAGACATGGCCCCTTGGTGGTCCTGGGACTTTCAGTCTTGTTGGTAAAAAAAAAAAAAAGAGAGAGAAAATTGATTACAAAAAATGGTCTCATTCATGGAAATTAATAGGTCAATCTTGTAGACAACAGAATGAAGTAGCAGCCCAAACTACTGGGAAGGGCAGTGGGGAGGGAGGAGAGAAAGAAGTTCAGAAAGGGGCACCCGCACAGGCAGGGGATAGAATCAGTACCGGTCTTCTTATCACAGACTATTTTAATGAGTAACTGCTTGATAACACAGTCTATGATGCATTTCGAGAGAAGGAGATGAGAATGAAAGTCTCAACACAGAAAAGTGATTAACGGCCCAAGGGCTGGAAACGGTTATTACCTTAACTTGATTATCACCGATAGTGTATATGTACTGAATTGTCATAATGTACCCCATAAAGATGTACTAAGATTATGTCTCCTTTTTATAAAAAGGAGCCGGCAAGATAACTATGAATAGTGATGAGTGGTCAAAAAAAAAAAAAAAAAACCCAAAGAGGAGCCAAGCTGACTCTGGATGGTCAGAGAAGGCCACCTAGAGGTGTTTACTTTGAACAGAGTCTTGGGTGAGAAGGAGACAGCCATGGAAGGAGCTAGAAGGGACAGGAAGCATGAAGGCCTTAGTGCAAGATCGTGCTTACATGTCGGATATTATAAAGAGGGTCAGGTGTAAACCACGACAGGTGGTGGGTAAGGAGTGGCGTGTGGGGTCAGGGAGGAACTTGGACACCAGATCACACTGTGGTATTGATGCTGCTGAAGAAAGCCACTTTCATGGTCTAATAATTTGTGGTTTGAAAAAAATCATTGTGGCTACTTAATGGGGGATATAGTTTAAGAAGGAAGCAGAAGACCATATAGAAGATGCTGGGCTGGTGGGTGGCAATGGCTTTGGGCCAGGGTGGAGGGGGGAAGTTGACAGATCTGGAGCTGCTGGCTGGAGTGTATTATGGGGACACCCAGAGGGGCTTCCCCACAGCCTCTGTAGGGAAAACTCCTTCTTTTCCTTTTGACCTCCTTTATTCCTCCCACCATCCTTAACCACAGACCACCTTGGCCATAGAGGTGCCCTTCCTCCTGACCCCACCTTCTAGCTTCCAAGGTGAGCACCTGCTTTGTGCTCTCCGTTGGCACCAAGGTGGTAGAAGAGATGTGGGTGAGAGTGGGGGTGGTTGTTTGGATTGTGATTCCAGTGGAGATGTTTCATCACTCCCAAGGTCAAGGTGGGAAAGAATGATAAATATGTCCTGCTAAGTCATAGAGTGTCACGCCAATTCTGACAGAGTCTGTGTGAGAAATTGCACAGACTGAGGCAGTTGCTTCAAGGAAGTCTGCCCGTTGGAACAGGCTGTGCACTCCAAGTCTTTGTGTTCTCGGCTGCTCCCTTACCTGCTCATGGCTCTAACTCATTGTTTCTTTCTAGTTCATTGAGTCCACCTTCAGGAAAACAGGGAATAAACTATGATGATTTGTTTCCCAAA